>UZAN01041806.1:28595-54652 GCA_900618425.1 Echinostoma caproni
TGGTGCACTCATATATCAAAATCTTGCCTTGGATCCACATTGATGTAGTACGTATTTTTCTGCGCCCTCCCTCCCACCCCCCTTCACCGTTACCGTTACCGGAGTATTTGGAGTGTAAAACCCGCGTCGGTGTTGTTGTATGATATCACTTGTAGAAACGGAACGGTTACATGTATTGATCCTCGTGAACATTCGCAGCGAGAGGCAATCGTCTTCAATTCTCAGAGTTTGGTGTGTATCTAAGCGTAAACGGTCGTTCCTCCGAATAAGTATCCAGTGCTATTTCAAAATCGACCAACGGGTTAAACGTGCCTAGAAGTATTCGGATAAATTTAAGCTGTTGTTCAATGAAAAACTTAGTCTGAATATTCACCATTCACCTGGTTGGGTGGCGAGTGGTTAAGATCACCAATTTATTATCCCGAGGGCTTGTTTTCGAATCTCACCATCGCATTCCCATTCTCTACGAATGGCAAGTTCCTCCTTCCAGAAAGTTCTCTACACGATTATAGGCATTCAATAAAAGGAAGTTAATAGGAAAGAAATCAGGTGTGAATTCCTTAGGAACCTCACCCAGCTTAAATCTGTTCCAATTAGATTAGTTCTGTTTTCAGATCATTACTCTTTAATAAACGTAATTGACCAAGAAAGTTCTTTATTTGATTGTAGAATTTTTTGAAAATAAACGAACCTATTTTTTCTATTTTAGCTGAACACCTTCTAAACTAATAACATACTACTCGGGGTGATTATAAGTAGCTGTGATCTGATCCTATCCCTGTTCTACTTACTGTTTAACCGATGTGCTCTTCAATTCTGTCATCCGTGTTTTCATTTACGTGGATGATAAAGTTCAGTGCCAAATAGTTTCTTAGGCCGTCCTCTCCCCCCCCCGGATAAATTTTTTTTCACCGGAAAGGTTCCTTAGCACACTGCTGTCTCGAACGGTTATAAGAAATGAATGATGAGATTTTTTATTCAGAGTAACTTTCGTTGAATACCTATCTACTTAAACTTATCTGTGTTCGTTCCGGTGTGGGTCGGAGAATCTAGACGCTTGACGTTCCCGTTTCAAAATCTAAGGGAAGTTTCACCTCAGACGAAACAAATATTTCCGAGGGAGTAATAGGGACGTATTTCAATTGTACGAGGAATTTCTTCGTACACAATATAGAGGCAGGTTAAACAGGTGCAGATCTTGTTCGATTTCATTAGGCCAGTGAAATTCAGTGAGCCAAATGAAGTTTGAGCGTGACGGCTCACAAGTTAAACGTAATGATACCACTTAACTGACCATCGGCTAGGTGATCAGACCGCTTTTCACTATCTAACCACAGTATATGGCAAACCCAATTTGGCGGGCTTAAAGCTTAAGACGAAACTATCCCTCGAGACTCTGTTGAACGAAAACGAAATTTCCCGCTTGTTTCCACTGATTTTTGCTTGCGTTCCACCTTCCGGGTTTTGCAGTTCGATCCTCAGTGTGGCAAAAATGCTGCTTCTGTTTCTCTGACCAGACGAGGTAGAAGCACTTGTACAGGGGTTTCAAACTTTTCAGTTCGCGGATGCTGTACTCAAATCATGATGAAATTCTTCCATGAAAGAATTTATCCACACAATGAGTATTTTTGTTCCACTGTTGTGTTTGCTCATTTCTTCAAACGGATCATGGATGTACATAGGCTTTTTCTTCTCCGCCATCAATCATCATTCGATTAACGACTGGTCCGCGAAAAACGCGAACGGGGAGGGGGGGGCAACATATAGTTTTCTGTTTAAATTATTATCGTCCACAAATTTTGCACTATGACCTGTCCCCCCACCCCCCACCTCAACCCACCTCCACCCTAACCCTGTCACTATCACTCTCTTTATCATTCTCCGTGTTCTACTTTCCAACACATACATTTTAGCCCACATTCACAAGGAAAACTTTCATGCACAGATTTAAACAAACAACGAACAAGGTTCGAATCAATACTTTCTAGGTCTAATAAGTTGTGCAGTTCTACCGTGCGGTATTGCCTATTTCTCCGCTGTGTGCATGTTTGTTTGTCACATGTGATATGTGTACCGAAATCTACCGGTTTCGGTTGTACGTTTCCGGGCAGTCGCTTGGTGGTAGCTCGGTGGTAACGTCACCAAATTATCACCCCGGAGATGTGTGTTCGAATCCCACCACCGTCGTCACCTGATTTCACCAATGTGTGTTGGCCGCTCCCCCCTTCCTGGTGCCTGTGAAAAACCGAATGGGTTAATCCAAACATTCATCATCTAAGTCTGTATCTTTGGATATTCAATAAAAGGAAGTTAAACGAAACAAATTCACTTGAAAGCTTGTAATGAGATAAGCTTAATGAGGGGAAATAAGTTCCCCAGTGTGATTCGGTCAACCGTTACCATGATCCGTTTGATTGGATCTGCGTGATCCCGATTTGGGTGCACTGTACAGTCAGTAATCACATATTTTCGGTGACAATTTCCCTTGACAAGTGAAGTAAGATCATTTCCAGTTGTTTTCCAATTCGGTTTATTTTCGTTCTACTCTTGCTGGTTTCCTATCAGTCTTTCATTTTTATCCTCATTTTGATTCAATCAACTGGGATTGGAACGAATACAGGTTGTCAGATGATTCCGTGTTTATTGCCCCCGTTGGTCACTGTGCACAAAAAGATGTTTCATTCGATCGTGAACAATTCAATAAAAACAACCGAGAGTTTCTAACCGCAAAACACGTTCATTTGTGATGTAATTGAAAATATGAGATTTTGGCTTCTGTCCAAATGGATGTCCTGCTAGGAGGCAAGCGTTCCACTGAGATCAACAAGTTCTTCAAGCAAATAGCGGTTAAAAATCAAATTAATATAAAATTGATGTGTTTATGAACGGTGCGACCATGGCCACATTCTCACGTCCGTTGTTTTGACAATAAGTTAACCACAGTATCGGATTGTGTAGGGTACTGGTCAAACGATTTGAGGGGTGTGATAAAAACCCATATCGCGAGGATAGTGACTATATAGAGCAAAGGGGGGTATGGGGTAGTACAGCGGAAGCCTAGTACTGATGGTCGACCAGGTTCTGAAGGCCAGTGACCGACAGAGGTAAAATAAGTGACAAACACTGTCTGGTGACCTGATGACCTGCGCACATGCCACCACACAGCCCCCGCTCCCTCTCTCACGTACACACGCGTGCGTGCGTACGTGCGCGCGAGCGAGCGCGGCAAAGCAACCAAATGCAAACCAATCCAACTATAGTCACCGCTTCCGGATGAGGTGTGAACTTTCACAAGAAAGTACATAACGCCCACGAACGAAAGTACCTCCCCTGTGTGTTTGTTCAAGGACAACCACAGACCCGAGTTTCACACACCCTCTCTCTCTCGCTCTCACTCCGATTTGCGATTGGTCAATCAGGAATGAATTGTCTTTGAACGGGCCAGCGTCCCTTTTCCCGAATCCGAATAACTGCCGTTCGCCGGACAGACCATAATGTTTCTGGTTAGAAGGATAAGGCGTTTGTTACTCGAGTGCGCCCACACCTTATGTGCTGGAGACACCTGGGCATGTCGAACAAATCATCGAGTTTTATTTCAAAACGGTGTATTACAGAAATGTTTTATCACCCCAACCACATTCCCGCTCTCTCTCACACAGCATGGATTAGGAGGATAAACGAAATGCATACACGTAATTCTTTGTAACTAGCGCTGATGTAGCAATGTAAGTAAGTGCAGCTGGCGCGGTTTTGTGTTTACTTTTGTTTTGGCCAATCAACCACTCGAGCGTTTGTCAGGAAAAAGTATGTTTCCGCGTATTTCCTTGACTGCGGAAGAACATGTACATGTGCTTTTGTTGCAAACTTTCTTTTTTGAACACATCCTACTGTTCCCGTTGTTTTTTCCTCCTGCCTGTCCACCCGCCCGCCCCGTCTTTCTGACAGTGAGCAAAGGACGGTATGGCAGCTGCAATACACAGAATGGACAGACGAACGGATGCCCAAATATGCCACCACGTTTCTCACATTTCTGCGACGTACTGGAGCGATTTCCTCCTCCAATAACGGCCCGATTGTTGTTCATTGCACACTGGGTGCAGAAAGAACGGGTGAGTTTAATGCTCGAATGGAGTGAGAGATGGATGTCGGGGTGAGCAAACCTCCCTCCCAAACCCCAATGGTCATCATTTGACTGACTGAGGTTCCACTTCCCTGTCGCCTAGAGGAGCGTTTTCTTAAACAGAACAAGATCGCTGCAGAAACGGTTTCAGCAATTTCTGACGTGAAAAATTAGAATCGTAGAGTACGTTTAGATTGCAATGGTTCTTTCTGACTTCGCTTCGTCAATAACGATCGTGTTTGTGTGTGTGTGTGTGTGTGTGTGTGTGTGTGCAAATGAGTATCCGCCCCTTTCGCTGGGGCTATCACAGAGCCTGTCTTGATAGTCAATTAGATGTGAAACCACTGCATTAGTGAATGACCTTATAATCGCAATATGTTCAGTCATGCATGGCGGTATTCACCGATTCGTTCGGATAATCGGATAACCGCATGGGTTGTGTACTTTCTGCCATGGGAACAAGTAGGTGATTAATCCCAGATTGAGGTGCCGAATTCAGGTGTTTCATCTTTCGGTCATAAATACTTATTTGGCTTGGATCTCTTGGTTGTTCAAACTGAAAACTTGGATCTCAAAGCAATATTTAGCTTAGCTGTGTAGAAGTGTTTGCCGAAAGTATCGTTTATGTATTGTCTTTAATAATTTTGTCTAACTGAACGGTAAGTAATGGTATCTAAACTTTCTTTTAACCCCGATCTTCTTTAACAGAGCATTGCTGCAATAAATTATCTTGCTAACTAGGCATTCCGGATACCCATTCCTTGCGAAGATAGCTCTTCGTGATCGGACCCACAGTACAATAGCGTGTTCACTACAAATCTTCCATGCTTTATCCACAAGGCAGTGCACCAAATCCCTCTTCATTTCGTGCGACACAAAGCCCCGAAAATTTCTTTAAAGTTTTTTATTACACACTTTTCGTGTGACGAACAGCAGACGGTCTAAGCCCCATATTCACGAGGGCCTGTTGTTCAGTGATGGAAACCGGTAACCTAAGCCCCGGGACTTAGAATGGCGAATCACATGAGGCCCCAATAGGTTAGGCGTGGTATTGAACTGGATGGTAGCAAAGCTGTCCAAGTCCTCTTCCCGTGCACTGATTGCTGTATCGAGCTGTCCAATCAACGACTTAGACAGACGTCCGCGTTTTCCTTTTCTAAAGTGAACCGTATGTTTGAAGGAGCAGTACTGAACTTGCAAAACAGCTCGAGTGTTCCGGATCTGCCATTGATCACATCAGGAATTCCGTCCACATATCATGTGTGTAGCGCGCGATATTCAATGAACGATTTCCAGTTTTTTCTTCAGCTTTGCCATTGACAAGACAGCAAATAGCGATCCGGGTGCTGATTCCATGGAAACATCCTCCTGTGTTCGCTAAATGTGCTCGGGTAACTTCAAAGTGGTTAATACAGTTAAAGAAAGAGAACACATCTCGTACGGTGCGTTTAGCTGTTTCAATACGAAAGGGTTCCAGTAGTTTAGTTAACCACCTCAACAATGCGTCATACAGTGGATTATACAGTTCCCGAATCGGTCGCACGGACACCTCCTTCTTGTGTACCTTTGGTAATCTATACAACCTCGAAATCATCTTATCCGCCAGCAGAATACATTCAAAAATACTCACATCAATGAATTCTGTTTACATTAAACGTCTTACTAGAGCCTATTCTATTTGGACGGATTAAGAGACATCAAAAAAAAATCATTCCATCCAAATTGGATAAAGGTGGCGCAATTCGTGTTTCTGAATCGAACGAACTAGGCAGAAAAGATTAAAGCTATATTCAGTGAACGAGCCGAATTGACCATAATAACGGAAATGAATAAGACCGTCTAAAATTGCAATTAGCTCTGAGGGGACACAATACCTGAAGTCTAACAAAGATCCTATCAGTGTATAATCAGCAAATTCACCAAATTTCAGCCCAATGTGAATTTATTCCACATCGCGATTCATCTGGTCTATGAATGATTCCATCGAGAGTCTTGGGAGTATTTCACAAAAGGCTATCTGTTATGCCATTGGGACCGGTTCTTTGGAGATGTATCCCTGGATGCTACACAACCAAGTGTTACAAATTAACTGGTGGCGTGAGAACAATGATACTTATAATATGGAGTCTAATCATAAATATCACACAAAAATTGCGTGCCAGGAGAAAACCGATCATAACTTTGGATGTCGTTGAAGATTTTATGCGACCTCACCTAATCACGGTTAAACAGCGAAGCTATCGCTCTCCGTACTCAGTAAACTTGAGGCGAGTCTGGTAGCGTACAGACCTGCTAACCGTGTANCCGTGTACTTTAAGTAACCAAATTCCTCCACGGTATAACGAGTGTCATAGTTTTGAATTGTTCTTTATGCGCTTGTGAGGAAGCAGGAATACCTTTCGGAGCAAGACATTACAATCAGAATGTGTATAGGATATAGTTTACCCAATACTAACAATTTTGAATTTTACGATTTTCCTTTATTCAGAGAGAGAGAGAGATCGACGGAGAAAGGGGGTTAAACTGCTCACTGGTTGCATGCGATAAGACACTTGCCTGGTAACGTAACTGTCCCCATCGTAGTAGGCAAGTAGTATCACTGACTATGAAGAATCTTTCACAATCCCGAAGCATGATGCACACCAAATTGCTCCTTAACCTGAGTGTCCCAAGAATCGGTAATTGCCATGTCCCCTTTAGGGTGCTCAGTGGATAATCCGCAGGGTTGACTTACCTGAAGGTTCCTAATCACTTGACATGTCCTGTCTCATAGTAGAAGCGAGAATGCCGTAAAGGTAAAGTGAACTGAGAGATTGCTAAGTTGAATCGTTATATCACACCCTGTTGACCTTTTACTTGGATGTGATTCGCCTACCAACCCGGAGACTCTTTACAATCTACGCGCTGTTCTTGTTCCTTATTCGAAGGCACAATGTATGCGTACATCGGGTTTTGAAAGACGGCCATTTTGTTTCTGTGTATGTGTAATAATTCCAAAAGTATGTGGCGGTCTAGGGTAGTAAATGTGCTTAGTATAACGTTTTCAAATATTAGACTTTTCAGAAAGTATCAAATAGCTTCGACAGAGACACAACTTTACTTTTCACATTTTGTAACTGGCAATCTAATATAGCAATCAGTACGCAACTGCGTACGGGTTTCCATTCAAAAACATTTTATCGCTCCCAAATGGAGGGTAAGACGCAGGAACTTGCTCTAGATGCACAGGGAAGCAATGCGCACCTCTTTCCCACTATCGCGTGCAACTGTTCAAAATTGAATTGGCACCTGCGGTTTGGTCGGAAGTGAAACTTCCAATTGTCGTAGTTGTCACCGGGACGAGATACGGGTGTTTGGTGTGGTGCTACTATGTTCGACGAGGGAGGATCGACACTCATAACTGTTCTCATCTCAAACAGAATGACCATATTGAAGTGTTTTATTCGGTCATCGTGCCTACAGAACCAATTTCCTCTGGGGTTCAAATGGACTCACATACCGTCCGTAGTTGAATGCCCAATCGCATGTCTCGTCAGAACAAGATCGGTCAAATAGCGGGAAAATACGTAAACGAAAAGATCAACGGCTTCAGTGGGATCAAAAAGCACAAGCAAGAACGCTGCCTGGGAAATCTTACAGCACACAAACTACCGGTTGAACCACTAACCCACTGAATTCACTGATTTTTGCGAAATTTAAACTAAATTTTTATCAGCCAAATAGCACAATCGAAATATTCAAATTGTTGTTTGGCAGATTTGAAGTTTTTATGTCGAGATCGTAAAAGTTCATTAACCTCGGTGGGATTCGTACCCACGCATGGACGCTGCCTACATTTTTGTGCAGCGCTCGTTCTATCAGCTGAGCCGCGAAGCCTCATAGCTCAGCTGGTAGAGGGTGCGCTGTACAAAAGGTGTAGGCAGCGTCTATGGGTGGGTTCGAATCCCACCGAGGCTAATGAACTTTCACAATCTCGACATAAAAACAATCTAAACAGACAAATAAATCTTAGAAATTTATTCTTTCGATTCTGATGGATTCCAATTAAAACCTACATGGAAGACAGCTTACCGTGGATTTTATGTTCCTCTGTAGATGTGTTAAGCAGACAAATGAGGAAAGGTCAGTGTGGTCGGTACGGCCTCGCGGCGAAGCTGGTGTAACCTGGGCTATACAAGAGCACAGGTGGACATGCGTGGGTCCGACTCTCACCGAAGGAACCTATCTTTTCACAGTTCAAACATAAAACTGTTGTTTTTCATTGTCTGTCAAACAACCAGTATCAACTATCACGTGAAATGTAATCTATGTACAATGGGAGTGGGTTTCACTCAACTGTTATCAGATAAGGGGAAACGCCATTCAGTCTCTTCAATCGGTTAATCGCTTAATTGCTTGATTGGTTCCGCAAGGAAAATGGTAAGGGAAACGGCTTTTTGACGAAGAAATTGGCCCACTCCCTTCGGTTAAATAACACTGACACATCGGTTTTATTTACTCACCAAGATTACATTTGTATTTGCTTCGCAGCTGTGAGCAGATCAGTGGTCTATTAGGCAAATGACGAGTGTGTGTGTGGGGAGGGGGGAGTTGGATCGCACACAAACTATTGTCTTGTTGTTTACTCTCATCCGTCTCAGACTGTGAAAGCCATTTTATTGGAACGATTCATCCCTTCTGACAAACCGACCGTGGTGGCTCTGTTAATCAAAAGCCGTGTCTGACATATAACACAAATATTGCTTTTGTTTTTCTACTGTTTTCCTGATAATCTTTCATTGAGCCGCACGTTTGTTCACGACAGCACCTATACTCTGTGTGTGAGAGAGAGAATGGGAGACAGAAGTGCTTCTTTCTTTCTCTCGCTCGCTCTCGCTCTGTCTCTCTCTGATGTGAAACGCTCATTCAGCAGACAAAACTGTTACAACTTCTGTCCTAGTACAAAGAAAAACTAATCAAATAGAACCCCATGTAGTCCGAATATGCTTCCTTTTAGGGAGGCTGTTCTGCCATTCTCATTTTCATGAAACGTGTTTCTCACTTATCACGGATGATCTCCGTCAGAGCATTTCTCACATTATCCTGTCTCACATGTGACTGGAGAAATCGCTTCATCACAACAGAATTAATTTCAAACCAACCATATATGAAGAACAGCTGATTGCTAATAATGTGATAATCTATTCGCGCAAGGACTTTTGAACAATTTCCTAGAATTGTTTCGTGCTATTCAACTCAGAATTTCCTGAAACGATTTCTAATTATTATAAATAACCATTTTAATTGTTATTCCTTAATACACTCGTGATATAATCGTTGCCAGTTTACACACACACATCAGGGTCTGCGTAGCGTTGTCCGCAGGAAAGTTTTACTCAAACGGAGTCCAGTCACTAGGCGTATGTTTTATTCAATGTGTTTCTTTGTTTGTTTGTTTAAATGGCGTGTGAATATCAACACACTGAACTGCACAGATAGATATTTCATGTTCCTTGTGGTTCATCAACTGTCTCGAATTATATTTATATCCCCGATAGAATTTGAACCGTAAACCTCTGAGTTGAGAGTCAAAATTCTTACGACTGGGTTGCATGGTTGTAGTAAAACAATGTGTTGCGCGGATGGCTACGTTTAGCACGAGTTCATTCTTGTAAAACAAAATGGTATACAAAAGTGGCTTCTACTTGGCCCTTATTCATTCGGAAATCGTTGATTCCTCATTCACACGTTTCATATATATATATATATATCAACAAAAATGATCGAACTGTGCTGAGTTGAAGATATTGTTGGGAAGGATTTGTGTTTGTGCGTTCCGTTACGACTGTGAACGTGTAAGTGGTTGAACACGGGTTAACGAACGTACGGGAAATAGGTGCGCATGGCCATGGATGACATGAGGATATCATAGATTGTTTCTGGGTGCGTAATGCAGTATCTTGTAAAAGACTCGTAATCATATCAGCGGTTGACGGAATAAAGCAGAATTTTCTCTTTGACTTATCTTCCACTCACCATGTACAGCAGACAACTAACCACAAAATGTGCCTCAGTCAGTCAGTCGACGAGGCACTAAAACATTCTTGTTTGGTAGCTTGCATTTTTCTAAATATATATTCCTCTTAAATTACTGGGAAGCAACCCTTCTAGTAAGTAGTAGAACGAAGATCATGAGGAGTCAATTAATTTACGCAGCAGAGGTGTTCACTCTTGAGGGAAGGAGAGGGATAGAGTAGCACAAACACATACTTAAAACACAGAAACAGACTCTCAGTTCCCTCGGGTGTGTTCCAGACTGTCCCGCTGAGATTATTATTTCTTGTAATTTCTAAAATAAGCTTTCCGTATAAATTTGTTTATGCGATATGAATTTTATAATTCGTTGGTTCCCGCTTTTGTTTTCCTGATACACAACCAACTGCTTTCTATTTCTAGCTCAAACATGTATTCCCGGGCTGATTCCAGAACCAATTCTCGTAGCAGCTGAACAACTTGAATGAGAATCCTCAACGAAATCTTTTTTCACTCAGTCAGTTATCTTTTTCTGTTCTTCCTCGTCATTTTCTGAGGCAAACGTCTCCCTCACAATTCACACACGTAGTGTTCTCCTCGATGGCAGATAGAATAAAAGCAAAGGTGCGGAAAATGATCTATGAATTTCTACAATAGATTCTAATACCAACGCAATCAGACATCAGCGCGTGGTTACTAGCCACAATGTTTAAAGCATTTCGACATAGCGTTAGCATCATTCCCCTGATCACTCAGAGATTCACTTGTTTTGAACATAGTAGTAGACTCTTGCAGATGCAAACGAGCAACTCCGTGCGATGGTCGTGTTGATTCTTAGGGAAGTGTTCGTATTTTCGATTCGGTGGGGTGGGGGAATTCATTGATTTAATCACTCAGAATCCGAACCAGTGGGTCAATTCAAGCGGTAATTACTCCTCGAGAGTATGCTCTAAGGAGGGAACACTGTACAGTAGGGTTTACACGGAGTGCCGAAAACCATTTCATTTCGTCAAAATTATAAACATGTTCTGTAGACATGCACATTAGCTCTGTGTCATCATCTCGAAAGGGAAACTAGACAAAAAAGGATTCGATGAGACAGAATTAAACAGAAAGCTCGTGTGTGTGGAACAAATAATTACGAAAATTCAATCATAAACATTAAAAAAATGCTACCAACGCATTAATCGTTTACAACAATCTTAGTATTGGTGCCACGCAATCAGCCAACTCATTAGACATGAGTTAGAAATCATATCGGCAGTGTATTAAATTAGGCAGACAGACGTACTTAAGTGCGATATAATTCAGAGTATGATTTTCAATGTGCAATAGTTATTCTGTGAGTGCGTTTTTCTATTTGAGTCTTTTCTGGTGATCACAGCAGATGAATTATCGACCGTAAACTCAGGGACCTGACAAACTGTCCCACTTTCATTGTACTTCGAGGCGCCTGATCATGGAAGTATTTTGAAACCATTTTAATTATATTGCTAAGATGGCTATCGGTCAATAGGGAGAAAGGGATCAAAAAGCGAAACTATTATAAAAAAAGAAGAAAGTCCCCCCTCAACCGATTGGGGTGATCGAACCTTGCACAGACTGGAAAATTTTTAAACTGACACGATATAGGGTCACTGAACTCCATCTCGAGGATTAGAACTGGATTGTGCGTTGGGGTCGAAACGGCCTTATCAGATATTCCCTCGTGCTTTGGGGTGTGAACAAATAAAGTTCCACGTCCAATAAATTCAGTAGTTTAACAAATAAGGGCACAGCAAAGAAGAGTAGCATAGTGGAGAAATCATAGGCAAACGGGAAGAAATAAACGACAAGATCTCTTATTTAGTTGAGGGTATCGAAACAAAGTCAATGGCATCAATTTTACGGAGATTCCCTCCTTCTCTAACTGTTGAGAAATCTGTAAGTTAGATCAGAGCGTGGATTCCTATTGCTGATTCCGGGCTCTTGCGTCGCTGTTTTGACCTCCAAACTAAATTGTCCAATGCTGCCCAATGTAAACATTAGTCCAACACAGTCGAGTGTAGAGCCTACTGGCAAACGAGAGAATCCGAGTAAAACGGTACACACCGAGAGAGAAAGAGCTATTGCTGTGGACCTAGATGGGGTAAAGTTGCAATACTAAACTACTGTCCGCTGTTGGGTATCTCACATCAATATGCATATCATTGGATGGGAATAAAACCGCTTTGATTTGTTGCAATATAAACTAAATTACAACTAAAATTGTGGTCTGTTCAGATGGGAACCTTCTTTTCTATCCAATTATTTTATTTTAATTCATTGCCATTGGATCCAGCTAAACAATTACCAAGGGAACGTGTCGCACCACCCACAAATACTTTAGCTCTGCAAAATCTCTGGTACCAGACAAAATATGAAGTTGTACGCATAAACTCAGAAGTAAAGAATCCAATTATTCCCGCCGGGGATCGGGTGTCTTTGGATTTGAAATTACTAGTCGATCGGGAGCGGTCCGATCCCTGGATTTGTAGACTTTGGTTGATCTATTTGGCGTATTTACCTCGAGCTTATAAAAGTTTAACAATTCAACTAATATCTTTACCCCACCCCCTAGCTGCGGCTTCGTTTGGTCATCCAAACAAGTAAAATGTCCACGTACGATAGGACAAAAGATATTCCCGCTAGATCGATTTTCACGGTCCGAAAAGAAATAGTGTGTTAATCATTGCAGTACATTGCTGGTTGCTGTTTACTCAGACAGACAGTAAAATAAAACCTCTTGTGCAGACCAATAAGAAAATACAGTGGTTAGACTTAACTTTGTCACCACACGATAACTTGTGGAAAATTTGTGTCTGGTCTGATGCTTCACACCAAATGAATTAACCCCGTTTAATTTCAATTAGATTGATGATGTCACCGCCGGTCATGAACCATGATTACCTCTCGCCAGACGACGCAAATTTCCAGATGTACTGTAAAGTCAGTTCATGCAATCCATAAAAATACTTGGTGTTCGGAGCACAGATTTCAAATTGATCAAACATTCCAACTGCTCCCATGAGGTTGTTTCCACTACCAACCCGGCAGAGGTTTTGGAGTTTGTTCGTCAGATTCTTTACTCGGTGTAAGAGATTAGCTACACAATTTAAGTGACTTAAACCACTGTTCAGTTGTGGTACAAGACTGTGTATGGTATTATCCGCAGTGCGGCCCGAGAGCTCAGTTGACAAATTGTGGGACCTCAACCCACAATTCGATTCGCATTCCGACCCAAGAGATTGCACGCGGTTGTGCATTCAACAAACATATTTCTTCGTGACTTATATATAACGACTGCAAATCTATATGTGATTCTCTGAAATACTAATAAGCACTTTATGCCATTGGAGATGAATAATATGGATAAATAATACAACTTTTAATTACAACATAAAGCGCGTATACTACTTGAACAAATTCAGTAGAATTTCACATGGGAGTTCAAATATAGCCAACACGCCACTTGCGACACACTATGTCACCTTGTTTATCACAGAAACAATGAGCTGTTTATAGGTGAACTTTTACTCCAGTTGCCCGTCATCTTAAATCGGCCAAACTCCCGAAAGATGCCATCCGGATTCTTTTGGGACAACTTGTCGCAGAGTATTACTCATCTTCATTCAAAAAGTATAAATAATACACGTTTTCTCTACCTGTTCACCTGGCGAAGGAATCAACTGTGGCCCTCATGTCGCCTCAAATGTCCTTGCGAACCTGAAGATACAAAAATGGAGCAAACATTTAATTTTGTACTAAAATTATAGAAACTACCTGATTTGAATCTATTTTGGGTGAAAATTAAGTTTTTCTATTTGTTCAAACCGATCTGAATGTTTCGCCAACAGTAGCATTATAGCATTTCTGGAATGCCTGCTGGTTTGTGGTATGGCAATGAGCCCACTCTAGTCGAGTTGTGATCAAGGATGTAGATTGATGCAACTTAGACCCAAAAAGCACACACACAAGAAGTTAAAGGAGTCGCAGACAATAACAGTTCAATTATGCTCGAATTCGAGGATTCCTGTTAGGCAGATAGTTGTTTTGTGTAGGCAGTTGGTTAAAAGCCAGTTGAACAGTTTTTGGTACCTCTGTAATGATGATACTAATAATGGTAAAAATATAATTGCAAAATCCCTGTCTCTCCATTCTTGTGTGACTTATAAAGTATATGCGAAATCCTCCCTAGTCTCCATTTTACTGAGATATCCCTATAGAAACATCGCAGTTACGACTCCGGTTTAGTTTATTCCAGAATAACCCGTCGTGAAACGATTGGATCTACTGTTTTTCTCCAGGATCTGTTCCCTTGGCTTAAATATATTTGAATCTTCTTTATCCAATCACGTTTGCAACTCAGCACATAATGTGCTAAACAACCCCCTATTATCGAATAACTAGTAGTTAACCTTTAGGAAATATATCAAGTAAGTTTCATCCAACAAGAGACCACTAGGCATGCCAATCGATTAGATTGCCACACTCTTCTTGATTATACACAAACGTTAAGTATTAATCGTGTGATCTACATGCACGCTTCGACCCTGCCATCATTCATGTCTCCAATCCCAGTCAAATCTTCATTAAATTTGACCAAATAAAATCAAATACAACGCTTAGTGAGCATAGCGAAATGGTCATTGTACAATTGTTCATTTTCAATCGCGTGTTCTTACGTCGTAGTTTTTGGTTCCGATTTGTGACATCCAGTGAATGCAAACAATGTGACCGTTTATATGCGATGGCGAATCGGATCAGAGACGATAAGAATGACTACTGGGAGCACCGAACACGAAGTGTCAATCGTGTCTCTTTGCAGTTTATTCCCCCCGGAGGAGTAGTTGTTTCGACAACATCGGATTTTAACGTTAGTATTATAAGTATTGTTTATGTTCAGATTCAACATGTTTGTCTAATTTTCACTTATGTTCTCGTGTATCAAAGTAAATCGCAATTGCAGTTTCAAGTGCCGAAATGCAAACGGATTTAGTATAGCAAAGTGACCGCATCCTGCGCAAAACCAATTGCATGTAATATCACCTCACTTACCAGGAACACAGATCCAAATGTGACACTAGTGGTCTAGATGGTGGCGGATGATCAGTGAGGGCGGTAGTCTTGAAATGAACCCCTCCAGCGATAACTAATGGCGAGGTGGTCTATTTGGGCCCATCGCTGTGAAGCGGTTGGCGTTTTCTACGTAGAGCGGTGTCCGTCCGGATGACTGGAATTGTATGTGGACCCCCAAGAACGCCTTCTGATCCGTCCAGAGATCTCAATTGATCATTGAAGTCTCCGGTAACTAATGCGATGTCCGTTGATCGATCACTTTGGAGTAATAGAGAAAGATTTTGTAGAAACCGTTCTTGGCTGGCGGTGCACCACAATCGGTCGGTGCATATACTGACACAACGAATAAGCATCTACGCTCCGTTCTGTAGTTGTTGATCAGTACTGAATCATCCAGATGTACAGCGCACAGTCGACTACTGACTGGAATCTAGTCAGGAAACGAGCGCTCAGCCTTGGGACTTGGCGCAATCCCAACACCAGCAACACGGTAAGCTTCAGATACCAAATCACCTGACACAAGAAGAGTAAAACGTGAGGATGAGGTTGAGTCACGAGAACCCAAGGTGATAATTAAACTAGGGTCCTGTATGCGTATTTCAGAGTCACAAAATACGTGTAAATTGAAGGTTTAAATGGTTCTAGCTAGGACAATTTATTGACTTATCTGATAGAGTGTGCTTAAATTCAACGTGGCTAAGTGAAAATGGGATTTATGCTCCGAGAATCCTATAACTTCTGATTGTTTGATCTTACTAGTAAAACGCTGGGTGACATACGTTGGATGGTGTAAACATGGGGCACCTGGGAGTATTCAAGGTTGAAAGAGGTTTTTTACAGATAGGAGCCCAAACTTTAGAGCACGATAAAATTAGTGGTTGTCCAGACCGACGATTGGCTTTTTCTACTTGGGAACCCTTACCAGAGTCCTTGATTTACAGGTATAACCCTAATTCCCTACCTCTAACCGGATAAGCACTGCCGAAGTTAGGTGCAGAGTTTTGGGTAACTGCGATAGCCCACTAAAGCAAGTGGTCGATCTCCTTAGATTATGTTGGTTGGGGCATATGTTATGCATGCCACCTAATAGGTCGCCACGATGAGCGATGGTTACCGAGGCAGATAATGGGTGGAAAGTAGCCAAGAGTGGTCAAACTAAGACATTGCATGAGGATATGAAATCCCTAACGGGGAGACTCGGTTACACAGATCGCGTAAGGCTCCCTGGATGGGCGCCTCGAGATCCTTGTAATGAATGGTTAGATACACTGAGTGATATGACTGAGTGTCGTGAACAGTGACGTTCGTGCATTTTCTCAATTTCCTTGCAGCCTCGGTCCACTGAAATTCTCAATGTTCTCTTTGGCACTACTTTAAAATTTCCTATATTTATCCTCCTTCATTCGACTGAGTAGTCACAAGGCCACAACCAAAACCTCAGCACGAAAGTATATGGTTAGTGAGTGTATAAAGTGATACTGGTGGTCGAATGATCATCGCTGTCTGATCCTCATCCGGTAGCTTGAGCCCAAACCTCGCCATTAGTCTTATGATTTGATGCTAATAATAATATGTAACAAAATGGAATAACAGTACTGTTAATACTTTTCTGAGCCCGTACTGATATTTGCACGAATGAAAACCTACAGTTTTCTTCGAACCAGGCGGGATCTCAAAACGTTGGTTGATACATTCCAGGGAATCGACCAATTGGTAAGCCAAGAGCAATGATTTGAGTGGTTTTGGCTAACCAGCCCAACGTATTGCCAGTTTTATTTTATCATTCATTCATACGGTTACAACGAATTTTAATGTCGCCTGTTACGGTGGGTTTCAAGGTTTGAATAAACCAAGTAGAACTGTCACCGTTCAATATAAAACATTGAAATAATCTGAAAAATTCGGTTTCAAGCACGGCAAATACATCTGTGTTTAGATTATATGGATAATTCCATCTGCAATGAGTGAGATATTCCTCCCTCTAGAAAAATATCTTTAAAAACCGTTTTATTTACCTAAATAAAACTGAAAGTTATTTGTTTTTATTGTGCAATTACCATTAAAATATCCTGGATGGTTATTTCATTCTTGTTGAAACTCCCTTAGGGTATCCATTCCGGGGCGAAAACCGTGAACTGTTTGGCTTGTCAATACCTGCATCGCTAGGCCACCCTGATCAGACGTTATATTGTACTTTTCATGCGTACTCTCGGTACTGGAATCCGGGATCTATCAAACAATAGTGTGCGCAGCAGTGGCAACATCCGGGAAACAAACTCACCTCATGGCGGTGAAGCTCACATACGAATGCCAATAGTTTTTTGAGATCAAAAGAGACTAATAATGTCTGGCTTATTGTGTCACATGGGTGAAACGAAACATGGATCCATTCGATTGCCGTAACCCCTTGCTTTACACTTGTGCTTCGATCACAAACAGGCGTTATCAAGTGGATTTTTTTGTTTGATGAGTCCTAAAACAATGTTGTAAATGAATGGCAAATAATGGAATCGGCGTATAGTTTGTACATCCGAGACTATTCTCTTTTTTTCGGATCGTAGAATGGGGCTGATCGTCTAATGGGGCCGTTTCATCGCTTTTTAGGTTATTTTTCATTAACTAGCACGCAGAACTGATTAAATTTCATAAAATACAATACTGTTTGCCTCGTTTGAAAGCAAACGATACGCAAGAATACAGAGCTCTGAACGATCTACCAAAAAGTGAACCATACCAACCGGTGATCCGGTGCCTATACAAGTAGACCTTTCTAGCGCAGAACGTAACATCCAATATGCGCCTTGCCATTCGCACAAGGTTTTGCCTTTCACCTCGAACGTTTGCGCTTCTGGTTCCAAATAGCGCGCAAAACCTTTGCACCGTTGACGAACAAGGAAGCCGGTACCTAATAGTGTCCTTTGTCGATCAGATTAAACAAGTCTTTTGCAAATAAGATACCCGAACGTTTCACTGACATATATATATATATATATATCTCAGACAGAGTGTCCCTAGTCAAATGATTGTTGTTCATACACGTACCAATAGCGTGTTTTCACTGGAGACCGATTGTCATCATGGGAAACAGAGCAACGAAGGATCAAACAGCGCACAATAATCAATTTGCGAAATTGATCACGCACATTCATCTCTTCGTACATTCAGCCAATCACAAATCAAGGTACAGTTTTCGTTTTGAGTACGTTGACTAAGGTTGGGAACATTAGTTCCCGAGTAATATTTTGGATTTTTATACCGGATAATACATAGAGTGGATGGAGCACAGAAGTTATTACCACTCGTCTATTGAGCTGCCAACGGAGGCATGCCGATTTTGCAAACAAATCGGATTAGTTCGGTACAGGGAAAACAACGATCAGTAGTGGTGCAGTTAGCCGACTTCCAGGGCACGGCTAGCCAATCCCTCTGTTCTTATCTCGGTCGGGATCAGGAATGTGCTGTTCGCTGGCTTAGATTGTGCTAGTGGCACAATCCAACAACACACAGGAAATGAAGCAGGTGATTGGTCGTCTCGAGCAAGAAGCCAGATGGTTGAACATGACCGATTTTGTTGCGCTGGAGAGAAAAAGCATGTTTCCAAGTAATCCATCACGAAATCTGTCCAAATGAACTCTATAACTTCGGATAACAATGCAAGGAGGGTTACAGGTCAGCAGTTTGCGGGGTTACTACAACAGCCACTTTTGTATCCAGGTAAAAAAATCCGTTTCCACAATTGCGGGAGTTCTGCTTGTTTGAACATCGGTTGAAATAGAATGGTTGGTGTTCAGATATCGTGCTCACCAAACAGAAAAAGCTTTTTGGATGTGGACTGTCCGCACCTGGAATTGTGGGTAACCGTTTATCTATACCTTTTGCAAGTCAAGATGTCCCAGTATCATTTCAAGATGTCCTTGGATTATTTCAATCTGTCGCGTTGGCCTCACCGGTGCTGACAAGCCTCCCAGTGATGTCTGGATGACTATCATGCAACACCGATTTCTCTACCTCCTGTTGAAATGCGGGGAACGTTTGTGAGACGGGCTTCCGTCACACACGCCTCAATTCTCATGGCATACATATCGGTTGTTNTGCTGGTACGCGTATGCCTCTGTGTATGTGTGCCCCCCCTCCGCTGATACCAGTGAATCACGCGCAATCAACGCTTGAACCATTACATACCGCTATTGCACGATGATGCAATAGAATTCATAAGCTATACCTCAGGCGGCTGCACTGTGGCACCCATAGATCATTCTCGATCGATATACACTTCAGTATTTACCCGATTCACATCCAGTAAGTTCGACACTTTCAGGTCACAATCCATCTCTGTGACACCACCACAGAAGCACCTTTAAGCACTGAACCATCAAAATGACCATTTTGGCCATATTTTCGGAACGGAATAAGATATCTCTATCAAATCAACTGCAATAGAATTAACATAATGAGGGTTGTCAAAAGATGCCATAATTTTCGTTAGAGTTACGGAATTTTATAAGAAAATACAAGTTTAAAAATTGGAATGTTTCCAAAATGCACTTTTCTGAGTATGGGCTCTGAATTCGATGATCTTTATCGCTGAAATCATATAGTATTACTAAAACTCCTCCATCACACAAAGTAAACCAGGTGAATTTAGGTTAGCGTATGACTTTCACAAGTAATAAGTGCAAAATGTCTTCGAACAATCTTAATACAATTCTCGCTTTTCTCGATTCGGGTTTACCACGGGAATACCACCGTGGTCTTTCTTATAATAGTGATTACCGAAGCCGCCACCAATCAGAAATTGTGAAAATGTTCGATAAGTTAGTAAGTCTTAGGAGAACAGAACACCTTTTGGTTATCATAGCTTAACCACAACGTAGTATTTTAGGGTTCTTGCAGTCAACCCAAGAGAGACGATGGAGGTACAATATCAGTTGATGAATATCACACATTGATAAACAAAGGATGAAACAACCTATGCACCTGATGTGGTATTCCCTAGGCTAGCGGATCTGAAAAGGAGGAAGACATTTTTCAGCCCAACGTTCTATGAAGTAGGTCTAAAGGATAGAAGATTTTCGGATAAGCATGCAGGCCACCAGATAAAAC
The DNA here is from genome assembly GCA_900618425.1 of Echinostoma caproni. NCBI lineage: Eukaryota > Metazoa > Platyhelminthes > Trematoda > Plagiorchiida > Echinostomatidae > Echinostoma > Echinostoma caproni. Next base: position 48,928 of record UZAN01041806.1, read on the forward strand.
ATTAAACGAAGTCTAACTTATGGCTACTGTCCGTAAATAGCTAGAAGGGCTCGGTAATGGTGAATGGTTCACAGAATCCAGCTGTCAAATATTATCTCACCACACTGAGAATCCTCACTCCTCATTTACTGTCTCTTTGTTTTCGCACAGGTTCACACCTATTTTATTTATTCTTGACTAACATCTTTCAGGTTGCATTTTTATCCGACTTTTCCCTATCCGATTATTGTGACTCGATAGCTTGTTGTCTACCAAACATTTTGCACACAGACATTCATTCAACTTCAACCTAGGCTTTGCATTATTCTATCGACTAATCGAAGTATTTATGTAAATGCCTGAAGCGATATATCAAAAAGAAATGTGTTCGCATTTTGACTTTGTATTTATGCATCGCTGGAATTATTTTACGATTCTTTTCGATAAATCGCCTCAGGCATTTACATGCTGAAGTTGTTGTCCAATCATATTTGCAAGAACCACGGTCGATGAGCGCCCACATCCGGGAGAACCACAAAACTGGTTCAGCATAATACAAGTTTCTCAACAGCCTTTGCTTAAAAGAATATTTTGGTCGTGTAGGATTTTCGGAAGACGAATTTCACTCGTAATAGACTCTGTCCGTGTTTTCTCTATCTAAAGGACCTTACACGCATCCTCCTTTCCGTGGCGCGAATGTTTCAGCTGGGTTGACAAAAAAAGATCACATCAGTTATAACGCAGCAAAAAACCGAAATATAATTTGAGACAAGAAGTAGATAGATTCGGTTTAAAAAATGCGAGAGTAATTGCCATGGCAACCGTGTCTCTGAGTTTGAAATAATCGCCAAACATCTGAAAATAATGGTCAGCCAACTTGAATTGATTTTCCGGACATCTTAAAATAATCCGAGTATATCTTGATATGATATTGGAACAATTTGACTTGCAGAAGGTATAGAATGATCTCAACCAAAAATCTGGGTGTTACTGTTGACAATAATCTTCGGTGGTCGACACATATTAAGAACTGTATGGGAAAATTTCGGCGCCTCTCTTTTCACCTCTGAAGGCTCAGACAATTTGAACTACCTAACAAGTTTTGTTTCCAATTGTTAATCAATGCGTTCTCCCTATTTTACTTTATTGCTTCCCTGTAGTATTTCCAGGTCTATTGAAACAAGACCTCAAAACTATCCGTGGTGATATGATTTGTTCTACGAACTTTACCAATAAGATTCGAAACGACCCCCCCCCCATTCTTTGAATCTTGACTTATCTTCTGGTCGATCCCACTCGATCACACTTCCTTCTTATTGGTATCTACCATCTAGAATGAACACTTATAAAAACGTCCACTGTAAGGTACCTGGCTCGAATCTTGATCAATAAGGAGCGAGCTAAAAGTGAATTACGTCAATCTTTAATTGAATGAATCAAACTTCGGAAACACATTTTTACACAACACTCTATTGGATTTGTCCATAATTCTATTCTGTTTTTCTCCGGTGTGAAGGCCAGTGTAGAATTTTTTAACTGAAATGTGAGCATATCTCAGCTTGCAAAAGTTATACAAATACAACTAGAAATTTTCCATATCTTGACCTGTTTGGTGGTGACAATGAGCCTCATTTACGAACTCAAATAATTCCAGCAACCATGAAAAAGATAAAACGGAGAGCATTCTGACATTCAGAAGGAACAACGTCAATAACAATTTTTCATCAGAAATGTTTTTTAAACAATCCTCATAATCTAGGAGACAAAAGCGTAGCGGCCACTATTATACCCTTGTTTCCCTTTTGGAATTGTACAGATTCGTAAATGCCACGAGAATAGTAAGAGTTTCTATAAATAAAATTGCACACTGGTTGATATTGCGGTCCGAAGAAAAACAGGTTGGCCTTTGAAACTAATGATTCTGTTAACCTGTAGGTTCATCTTCCTTACTTTTATTTCAACAAAATTACAGTTAAAATTCGAGCAGACACCCACGGTAGATCGAGAGCTTCTCATTCAAATTAGTCATCATGGCATTGGTTGACGAGCGCGAACGATAAGACAGTGGGCTATTCCCTCAAACGAGGCCAAGCTCAAGCACAGTTGAAAAAACGTCCGTACGAATGTAATTAAGCGAAATTGCATTTAGTTATGCTCTGTGTGTGTGTGTGCGCGCGCGTGCAGTCGCCAAAAATCATCGAGGAACCTCAATAATCGATTCGCAATCGGACTTGGTCAAATAGCGCCATCCTCTTCCTCATTCATTGCTACCGTAAAAATAATTTCCCTCTCTCTTTCTCTCTGCACACGCAAACACACACCGCACAGACTGAGAAAGTTAGCATCAGACAACACACAAATTTTGTATTTTGCTTACCAACCGCCAAATGCCTTCCGTTATTTTTTGTCAATTTCATTGGAAAAGAACTGTATAGTTGTGTGTTTGTGGGGGACTTCACTTTATAAGTGAAACTTAACAATCACTAACGGTTGTGCACAGCACCCTGTGGAACAAAATCTCCTTCCAGACAGGAGTCTTAATTATAGAGTCTATCCGAATGCATACTTGATTACAGTCTCAATCACTGGTAAAGAACGGGTAATAGAATGAGTCATTCGGTCTTTTCAGTTGCTCACACAAACTTAAAACACGCTGCTGCTTGGACAAATAATAGTAACTGCAAATTCCGGCATTTTCTCACAGAACGAACAATATATCAATGCTCTATTAGTTTCAATTTTTACCAGTGACGATCAGCAAGCGTACGCGCGTCCTACTGACCTGTTCAATCACAGAGACCTCCGTGCTCACTCCGTATCTCACTTTGTGCAACATTTTTCACATTTTTTGGGGGTTTCAAGAAGCAAAAACGACCGTTCATATCAGCACAACCAGAGTTGAATAGTGAACAGTACGTATGAGGGTAACGTATGAAATTCTGTGATAGCTGGAATTTCTTGAAAAAGGAAAGTCCCTTTCCGTTTGGACGCCTGGACTTGATTCGGTCATCGGAATGATGACATGGTCCATGTTGCACGTGACTTTTGTGTTGATCCATGGCTTTACATCGAATGCGATGAGATTTTAAAGAATAATTCTGGAGTAACCAATCCTAACCGCGTACAGGATTTTAAGCTAGAAGGGACTTGTGAGATGAACACAACTTAAAAAAGCAGTTTGTATACTATGACCTTAGATAGTGTGAAAAGTGTTGTTCGAGGAGAAATGTCTTTTCCATATACCGCATAAGGTATTTAAACATTATAATAAATATATGATTTATTGTGTTTATATAAGTCGATAATAACACAGATATCTCATTGGTCACTTACAGCTTATTTTATTACGATGATAGACGTAAGTAGCAATAGCCGGAAGGCTAAATACAATCTTAGCTGGTGTGTCTGTTTTTTGCATTTTCAATATTGAATTATGGACGTATATGAAGCTAGCTTAGACACTGTTGTTGTCCCGGTCTGGATCCCGGATTGATTGTGCATAAAACAGCTTCTCCCCAAAGCACACGCACTTTCTTTTATCTTGCATCAACCACCAAAATCCGGTAATCACTCATTTTGTTCACCGTTTGTCTTCTCCGATTACATCACATGTTAGGCATGGAGTATGTAGTTTCTAGTGAATATTATATCGTCAGCTATCTCTCTTCCCTTAGTGTACAACACTCATCAACATGTTAGTCAGCCCACCGCACTGCAGACTCACCGCTCCTTCCCTAATCTGTCAGTGATTTCTCCCAACCATCTCATTCTCGCATACTCTACTCCTCCTTCCCTCTATCAGCTCTATGAACTGAGCTGTAGTCAGCTAATCAGCTGCCTGCCGCATTATCATCTTATATGTGAAACCGCACTCGTAAATGAAAAATTTCCATCAAAAATGAATTTATCTGAAATTTGTCCCCAATTATTTTTACCGAAGGTAAAACAAACTGCGCCTAATTGATAACGGTGATCAGAATTGAACAGACTAATATCTGATAGTGAAAATAACTGTTCAAATGTTAAATCAAGGTAAGTCAATGTGGACAGAATTTTCAGTGAAAAGAATGTTATCACTTTTGATTTGGCACAAACGCTATTAAAAATGAGTTTAAAGATATGAAAGTAGTTACTTAGATGATAATGGAGAGGACACTGGGAACGAGTAAAAAATAAAGAAACTTTCAGCATGAAAATTTACACTAGATTGTGTATACGTTTGTTTGATATTCGTTCCCCGCAATCCAATATAAGTGAAATGTGAGGTAGTGCGAAGCATTGGTACGAATATATAAAGGCTTAAATTTATTGCCGGTAACAGAATTTGAAATGGAGCTAGATAGAGCTGTGTGTCAAGGATGTGATGCACCGGACAAGATATAGCCACACAGACGGTCACACGCCTTAAAATGTTGTTTGATAACGGAATCAACCAGCTCCGTAACTAGAGATTCTTTTCAGGGGGTGTCTAATGAACATGAAACCCTTAGATAATAGACCAGGGAAGATAACGGGAGAGCAGTGGGTCCAAAGGCATAAAACGCACGAGAAAATAAATTTAGAAATGGTGTACAATGGCACCCTCGGACACCGATGGTTTGAAATATAAAAAGTCAACTTTCTTACTTTAAGAAATATTTGTTCTACCTGATAGGACCAGTTGAGGTCAGCAGACAGGAAAAATCCAAGATATTTGAAGTGTTGTGACCTTTCAACTTTTAAGTTATTGGTTAAAGTATTGAGAATAAATGAACCACAAAGTGTTGATGTCCTACGGTCAATGGAATACAAAACTTCAACGCATTTTTTCGGGTTTAATGAAAGGCTAACACCGTCGGATCGTTCAGAAATGGAACTTATGGCTGATTGAAGGGTTGTTGTTGTGAGATACACCATCAACTACTATGTCCTCGGTATATTTGAATGTGAAAACATTTGAGGTGACTGGCAATTTTGGGATGTAAAAAGAGAACAGAAAAAGGGAGAAAATTGCACCTTGTATTACACCCCGGTTTACAGTAACAGTAGAATACCTAATACCATTGGGACAAGTGAACTGGTGTCGGTCGGTAAAATAGTTGTGCATTCAATTCAAAAGACGTGCTGGGAGATTATGTTGCCGTAACAATGATAACAGGATGTTTCTGTCAACAGAGTTAAACGCGTTTGAGTAGTCCGAAAAACAAACGTGAACAATTTAGTGTTTTTGGTCAATAGTGAATAAAACAGAGTGTATAAGACAAGCAACCACATCTAAAGTAGAGCGACGCTCACAATAAGCAAACTGATTGGAACCACGAAAACCAAAATTAGAGGATAAGTGTTTAATAATAATTCGCTCAAAAGTCTTAAGTAATACTGAAGATGAAGCAATAGACCGATACTTACTCTTTTCTTTCTTAAGTACTAGAGTGATGCGAACATCACGCATTGTATTCACTAGTCTTCCTTCTGACAGACATGTGTTGAAGATAGATCAAACGGTTTGTGGGAGGTGGTTTGCACATATTTTAGGGACCACTGGGGATAACCCATCAGGACCGGAGGATTTATTTCTGTTGANACAGCATCTAACGTCCAGTTAAGTAACTGAATCCAGGGATTGCATCAACAGCAATTTCCATAAAGTGCTGTGAACAAAATCCCCTGGTTGCTTTATATGTACTGACAGGGTTTGCGCACCAGCCTTGTGGGAATCGTGTTTGAATCCCACCAGTATCCGTCTCCTTTCTTGAACAATATGTGG
>UZAN01041807.1:15645-27591 GCA_900618425.1 Echinostoma caproni
CCAGATTTGCACGATCGTTAATGCTGTCTTCCGAATGATTTCAATAGTATAAATGCTATTCTGCCGTTACAGACAAATGGAGTTTCAAAAGGGCAGCATAGGTTAAACTTATAGTTGAGTGCTTCAGTGAATAAGTTCGCTGCATTGTGTAAAGAGGGACAGGAGGTAAATCATGAAGAAACCACAACAATGAAACGTTCAAGACGAAGAGTGTTTCTTGGGGAGAGATTGCGAAGATGAATGGTAATTTGGTTGGTTCTTGTGAGTGTATTGTGACTGGGACGGGAGTACACTGTGGGTCTTATGCGAATAAATGCGTGATCATTAGTGGAAAGGAGTGCTGTGAATTTCAAGGCAAACGTTCTGGGTGATTAGTAATTACCCTGTCTAAAAATGAAGCTTCTCTTGTTCGGGGATAAGTAAATATCAGTTAAGCGAAAAGAGGCTAGTGGATAAGTTGATGCCTGATTAAAGTCACTAGAAATAATGAGGAGACTGTCGTCTATGAGGTGAGGTAGAAATGCATCAGAGATGGGTGAAATGCGAGACTGGATACAAAAAGGGGCTAGGGATTGGTAATTATTGTGCTTCTATATCGTGAAAATCTAGGGGAACACTAAACAGTAAGCAGTCAATGCCATTGGCGGAATACTCAAAACGACATTCAGACTTGCCGCTCGAAGTCGAGTTGATGATTATGATCACTCAACCTCCTTTTTTCTTCTAACAGTGCTTTCTGTTCTCAAGGAAGCATTTAAACTCATTGATCCCAACTAAAATGTTTTCGACCTTTTGATCAAGCCGAGGTTCTTGAATACAAACGACACACATGTTGCGGTCTATGCGTGAATCGAGGATGAACGTTAGATCCGTCACCTTTGTGTAAAGCGACCTGATGTTCTTGGTGACCAAGGAGGGCACAGTCATTTTCATGGGGATGTGCAACTAAGCGCTTCTTGCTAGCCACCGCGTTTACGTTTCTTCATTTGAGTGGGAATCCGAAAATGTGCCGACGAGTACATAAAAGACGGTATTGAGCGGATCATGTTTGCAACTCATTAACTGAAACCGCAAATAGACCTTTCTAGCAGTCATTACGTAGTAGAATAAATTCGAGAGGGAGGAAATTTAGCGGTTGAACTCAGCGTTGTGGAACTCCTATCTCTTGACCAAGCTGGTGTGAATAATTTCTCCAGAAAACGGTAGATATGAACACTCATTCACTGAAAACGTGACGGATGTAGGAGTCATTCATGTCGAATCACTATTTGTTTTTTTGTGCTTATTAACCGAGTGAAATTATTGTGATCAATATCTGGTTTAACAATGAATCAAGAATTTGTTCACTGAAGACTCACAGTGTAACGTTGCGGAAAACACGAAACACCGAAAAGCTCGTTTTAGATAATCTCATCTTTTGTATAATACAGTATATAATAGACACAGCAAATTTACATATCGTTCTATCTCTCTGGGGATGTGATTAGTGGATAGAGTTAGTATATGGTGTGTGTGAATTGCTAACAAAATGGATGTTTGATGGATGGCCATAGGGATGAGGCACATAATGGTTAAAACGTAGTCTAGGTTAGCTATTATCTGTACGAGTCACGGGGTCAACGGAAAGGGTCGTTAGATTATGGAAAGCGTTTTATCCAGTCATCGTACTGAATTCACATTGGGAACAAGTCAGTTGAAGAGCTTCGACAAATCGCTTTTCTACAGCAAATCAATGGATTGATTAAATGTATGTCTTCTCTTCCGGCTGTTGCTAAATGTTGTTGATCAACAACCTTTGATAAATAAGGATGTGCCCGATAAATCACATCGACGGCATATTCACTCCCCAGATGGGTCATGTCGGCGAAATTTTTCATACTGGCACTGGAGATGGTTTTTCTTGTCACTGGTAGTCAACCAGATTTGCTTACATTCCCATCCACTCCGCACGCAATGTTGTAAGCCACACCCATTATATGCAAACTATATCCGTCAATCGAATCCTCACACACATCAAACGTTATTCAAATTTTGTGTGTATTATCTATGAATATAACTGTATAAGCCAGAAGATGAAGTAATCGGGAACGTGCGTGTTTGCTATTTCGTGTTTTCTCAAATCGGCAAATGTTTGAATGTAAAAGAGCGGGATATTTACATAATAATTCAGACTATACTACAAAAGGTTATATTTGTGAATCACAGGGAGATATTTTCCCCTGTTTACCGGTGAATCACGCTCTTAATTGCATCACACAAATCATTCACAAATAAATTTTTGAGTGAAATCAACAATGTTGCTCAACGATTTATTGGTAAATATATATGCTGTTGTAACCATTCTGAAGGCATTGAGTAACTTTTTCCTACATTGTTATCCGGAAGTAAATGGTGTAGGAATGGTTTCACTTACTTCATTCAAAGTAAGAGAAGAAAACATGATTCCTGACAATTGGGAGCGATTTTAATTTCACTGGTTGCCGAACTTGCTATGAAAGCAAAGTAAAATGATGGTTTGATGAAGTGGGATCTTGAATGTGATTGGATCTAATTACTAACCTTGTAACCCCAATTTGTTCTTGGGAGTAGAAAGCCAAAAGGTCAGTAACGCAATTAACGTGGTTACACAAGGTGCATTTATATTTAACACTCACAGACTGCAGCTTATAAAATATCTCATGTTTCTCGTAGACTGAAACTACCTTTGAACGGTGACTGGAATCGAGGAAGAAACAGGGTTTGAAAATTATTTTGTTTTAATGATACCGATTGTGGTCACAGTGACATCCGTAGGTTATTTCGTCTCTTAAAAATTCAAAGCTAAAATTATATTGAACCATTTATAAAGTGATTATGCGATAGAGAGAAAGTGACTCAAAACAAAAATCAAGTTTGAGAAATACTGCGACTTCAGATTTCTCAAATATGTGTTAGCACAAGACAATTAACAATCGAGGAAAAGGTTATCTTTTTGCAATCACCATTCAAGGCAGAAAGACAAATAATTTTTTCTGTACTGAATTTAGATAGGGTCATATTATCTAGAAATTTAGTTATTTGAGAGTGTTCTCAGGCAACCGGGCTCGGTACTATTATTTGAACACTGTACGTGTTGTGCCACCGATGTTGCGCGAGATGAACCACAGGACAGGTGAAGCCGTTTCACATGAATTTAATAAACACTATATATAAATACCCAACGTGTTGTTCCTGCAACTTAATTCTTTTGTTTAAAATAAGAAAATCTTCCAATCATATGTTGGTGAATTCGAAAGAATTCCCGATCGACATCATGAGCAGCATACATTGGTTACGCTCTTAACATCATCACCAATCGGTAGATAGGGATTAGTTGAAACCGAAACCGAAATGGCTACCACATTTTAACACATTTAACCAAATAATGAACCAACAGTGGATTGAAGTTTAAGTTCAAGTGATCAAGTGATTGATGTTGTGATCTACGGAATGTTTGTGTATGATAATACAACGATAACGGAATTGAGCATGGAGGTCAATAGGGGTGATTAGGTTCAGTTCAACGATAATCGTAATCACACACCCGTAAACACAAATGACAATATAAATGTGCCTGTTCGATCGCATGTTCCACACGTCCGTCGGTGGATAGTTTTCACATCTGCATTTCATCCATGTCACATGACTCATTCCATTGTTAGACAAGCTGAACAAATAACTTTTGTTGGTTTGTTTCATTTGTTTCATTTTGTAAACCTGAGAAACAGATGCGTAAAGGAGAGTCAAAATTACACGAATAAAGTGTAAAGAGCTCGGTCGACAGTTTCAATGGCAGTTTGAGTGGTATTTTGGAGTGACCCTGGTGGACGGAGTGAATTATAAGGGTAGAAGCTTTTGCCAACGGATAAGACTTCTTCATTCGATATGTGAATTACTTGGGCTGACATTTTTACGTTTCGTTGTTCTCCGTTTAGAGCACATCCTAATCGTCATGCAAACAAAGCTTTTTCGCGGTACAATAGATTTCATTTAGCGTAATACGTTTATATGCACATGACGGGACGTTTTTCTTTCGTTCTAAAATATCCTATGCGGTTTTTGAGAGCACTGCTAACCGTTTTTATTAATAGGAAACTTTTTTTCAAAATTACCTCGCATATAGAAATGACAAGTAATTGTGTTCGGAAAAAGCTGATACTGTTCAGTTTTTGAGCTTGACTTTGTGGTTCGACTGTGCAGTATGTTTAATAAGTATTGTAAAAATTCAACCTCTACTGAATACTCAAAACCTCGATGTTTCTGAGGGTTGCCGGAAAAGATGTTTACCTTTGTGATTATTTTCAAATCCTCATCCCAGCTCCGCATAAACATAAATCAAGCAGCCATGAATTACTGGTTTCTACTTTCAAAGTTAACGCCCAAAAAGACATGTTTCAGGGATTCACAAGACTTTAGAAATGATCGCTTGCCGGTAGAAGTCTGGAGTTCCTGGGATCTAAACCACCATGTTGTTAGTTCAGAAGAGCATACGGTAAGACGAGCCAAGTGGTCAACTGAACAAGTGAGATCAGTTGGACAAATGACTAAATTCAAACAAAGATTGCAAATGCGGGATAAAAGATGTGTTCACCAATGCAAGCTTCCATTAATCAAAACAACTGATAAGGATTAGCTTGTAGAATTTTGCAGATATTGATAAACTGTGTGCACAGAGCCCTACTAGAAACGCTCGGATAATAGGTATCTATTCCCAAACCACCGAAATCGTTCGAATAACCTTGTTACTCACATATCAGCAGACTGAATTCGTGCTGAACGTATTGTTCGTTCGCTTTCTTTAGTGCATCATAATGTATGGGGCGCGGCGGTCAAGTGATTAAGATGATGAATTCGAACTACAAAATCGCCGCCGACTTTCCCCAATTCTGTGTTTACAAAGACAGCCTTTGTATGATCACAGACCATTTCGTGAAAGTTGACCATACAATTGCATGTTAAGTGATCAAAAAAGGAGGTGAAAAGATTGATTTTATCATAATTATTTTTATTATTCATTATTATTCGAGGCAAAATAAGTGGACTGAAAATTGAATTGTGACACTCTATGTTGAAGATGAAATAGGAAGACAGTATGTCCAAGAGGGTACTGATTAAAAAAACTCAAATAAAGTTTAGCACTTTTAATTCTGCAACAGAGACATGAAACTCGTGGAAAGCTGTCTACCTGCATCATTTCGGCGTCTATGGATCATTAAAGTGCCTAAGTTATGTTCTTATATATCAATTTGCACTGTGTAAACGGGCTGAGGATTTGATGGATATTTATCGCTATTATTGAATTTTAAATCGCTTGTTGAATGATTTGTTTCCTTCGAACGGTCTACAGAGATCACGCTGACTGAACTATGCACGAATACACATGCGGCGAAATGATCATGGACGGATTTCGCAAAACCAAATAAAACTGAATGCATTTTGTCAGGGATGTTGATATTTCAGTAAGCCCAATCACCAATATATCAATTCAGATTTGCACAACTTGGAGCCATAGAATCATCGAATTCAAACGAGTTCTAAAATGAAAATCTGCAAATTGCTCCGGTAATTTTCGAGTGACTGCCGTCACGGAAGTAGAAATATGACGGTAATGTAAGGCATGTCTGTTTATGCACTTTAGCGATTTTCACGTGTGGGTTGAAAAACGAATGAATTGTTAACGAGTAATTTTGATGGCCAGCTCTATTTGTTCGAAGTTTATACCAACCAGTGGCACCCATCAAGATAGCTTCTTGAAACACCATTACGTTATCACACGAATAATGCATGAAATGTTAGACCTTCATAATCATGTGAGGTCAGTTTGTTTTTCGAATGTTACAAAGTTGTAAATCAGTGTTCTGAATACGATTTCGTATGCAGGGAAATTGTATCTAATTAAAACTACGAAAAACAGAACTAAGATACAATAACCCAGTTACGATCTCATGTTGTGACGAGTATTTTATATAATGGATTTCAATTAAACGAATAATCATGGTTCAATTTCAACAGGCGCTAGGTCCAATTGCGTAATAGGAATAAATTTTAAATCTTTTTACTTCTTTTTATTGAGTATACGCATGTGCCATGGTCCGTAAGTGAATTAGGCAGTAGCCATTTAGGCGCTACCTAGGACCAGACAGAGAAGGGAAAAGGTGGGTGGTGGTTAGATTCATGCACGTCCTCTGGGGTGATAATGTGTGACCTTTACCACCTNTCTCACCATGTAAAAAATTTTCATGCAATCAGTTCCCTTTAACAATTTCATGAGAAGAAGAAGCATCATGGTCACAGGATGTGTTGAATTCAACTATTTCGTGGTAATCTCATCAGCTGTGTACATACATTCAGATCACATTTGGTTAAAAGAGTGACAGGTTTTGGGACAGGCGAACACACGCGGGTAAGAGAAATCAAACAATACGAAGGCCAAAGGTCACTAAGAAGAGCCGGATTGGACGTTGGGGTAGGGAGCGGAATCACTGTAGGGGTGGGGGGGGGAGAGGGAGGAGGACAGTGACACCTACCAGGACAGTGCGAGGATAGCCACCAATTCGGTCTGTTTACACAAATCGGGCTAATAACGTCGAATGGCAGCCGCTTCAGCGAACCGTAATAGACGGCTACCTTTCTGACGGATCAAGACACGAAAGGTGTCCCTTGGCTTGTCACATTCTTTGAAATCTAATATATGTCGGGCGATTGAACTGGATGGAAGCTTGGACCTGTTTGACGCCAAGTTTTTCGGTGCGTGCTCAGCCATCCTGGTGGGCAATCGTTTCTCAGTTCTTCCGACGTACTTGCTACCGCAAGTACATTGAAATAGATAAACACAGGAGAAGGTAACTGAATAGTCGGGTTTGCCTAGATTGGATTCAACGAGCAATCGCTTCGTGTCGTGCAGTACTATGAGCGAGGCGGCGTTATATGTTCTCTCAATAGCTTGTTTCAATCTGCGCTGTATCCGCCTATCATTGTGATCACCTTGGAACGGTTTAGTAACAAAAACGGCAATTTCAAGGCGGTGTCACTTGGTTTTAATTTATTCGTTGGCGCCCCATACTTTGAGAGCAACTTTTTGGGATATCCATTTTCGTGCGGTGCCGTGGAAATGCAGCAAACATCGGACTCCAACGTTTCACTAGAGCAGATTATCCTGGCTCTAGAGAACAAACTGTGTACCAGCGACCGCTTGTATTGTATTGGACAGAAACTTCTAAAATTAAGATACTGTCCCGTCCATGTCGGCTTGTGAAATACGGATCTGATGAGAGATTCGTCCTCTCTTCTTGTCAGTTTGACATCCAGGAACTGGAACGAAGCTTCGGACTCGTGTTCTACCGTGAATTTGATATTTGGAAACTCGACGTTCGTATCAGGAGAGAAGATCGTGAACCACAAGTGAATCATATTACACTGTCTTGATTTTGTATGAAGAGCCAGGGGGCTTGCAGGTCTACATTTAGAAACAGTATTGATAACTTGCTCAAGGCATTTCAAACTTTGCATTTATACATACTGCATAATATAGTGACCAAAGTACATTGATAAGTTCATGCCCCAGGCGAAAGGAAGTCTACTAATGCATACAGTTGGTTACATTGCATATTCCGCTTTTTAAGACTATTTTGACCAAGAGTCGCACCAGTTGTGAATGCAATGAATGTACTGAGACATGTCTTCCCGGTTTGAAGCGATTCTGGAGGTGGAGAACCGTGGGTAGGTTTTATTGACTGAAATGGCTGAATCTGTTTGGTAATCAGAGTGTTCACTTAAATATGGTTCTCCAGAAAAATCTTAGGCCACTTCATACATTGATCAAATTTATATTTGGTTATTTTGGTAATAGGTTGTGGGTTCGAATAATAGATTGAATAGAGCAGAGCCCATTACGGCGTTGTTGTTATTCAGTCGATGCACCCATTGCCCATCAAGACTTTTGTTGTTTGTTTACGTTTTCACAATTATACTGCCTCCTCAAGTACCTGAAGATATTATTTACCTTTTTGCTATGTAGCATCCAAAGTTCATCAAATCTGAAACATTTCACCCAATCACTCATATATGAAGGTCAACTTTAGATGAATCACTACTTTGCTCCCCTTCGCGGCACCACCAATTCCATTGAGGATGCTCATAATATGAAGCTAGTTACGTGATTGGATGAGAAAACACATTATGAGTTTGCATAAGGACCAATCAACAATGATCCAGTTGTCCTACGAACTCAGGTCCTATTCCTTATAAACCACTCCACCTCTGAGAGAGAAAATATCGCGTCAGCTCTGGCGACGGGTTACCTTCGGCGATCTCGACCTAAAATTTACTGGGATGACTCACCATTCTAGTTATTATTTGGAGAAAACGAACGTCCAATCTATTTCTTGTCCTGAAACTGAGAATACATGTGAATTTTGTCAAAGTCTGCTTGTGACCTTTTACTCATTTAAAGTGTAACCCTGACTGTAGTATGCGGTGAAATGAATCACGGTTCGATTTCTTAGATTCATCATTCACAAGCTTCAGCATCAAAATGCTAACAGTACTCAGATTTTTTCTAGAATATAAAGATTCATTTTAATCTAACTTTATTATTAATTTTATTGGAGATATTATTTTAAACGTATTGAAAAACTGTTCAAACATCTATTTAAAGTTGCAGAGAATCAACGGAAGCCATTCACGAAAAACTAGTGCAAGTCCTTAATCCAGTGGGATTGGAATGTTATGGAAAACGATTTGACGGTTCAGGGAAGTTGCTTTGCTGTACAGCAAAGCATACATTTCACTTCTTTTCGCTTAATTTTCAATACAATTTACCCACTGTTCGGCCGATGATGCAGCGCAAAGGTTAGTACCAAATAATGGAGTAGTATGTCGCAATTGTTCTCATTGGGACTAGACCAACGAATTGTGTAACACCAACTTTTTCTCCAAAGCTTGTGAAGTAATGTTTCTCATGAGACTTCACTGAGAGAAGTCGCGAGTTGTTATTGTGTATCAAAGGTTGGATTATGTGTTTCTCCCGGTGTTGTGTATATTAAAATTTCGGTTTCTAAATTAGGAAATACTTGTGTTTTGACATTCTTTTTCACGTTGGGAACTGCAGGAATAACAACTCTTCAAGTAATAGAAGCGCCGAATTAGATTATTTGTATAGCGAAGTTAACCGGATTCGTTACTGGATTTGCTGGACAAAACAATGCTTTATGGAAAGCAAAAAGGTAGAACACAGCTTGACCTGAAAGCTGTGATTAAATTGTCCAGAGAATGATCATAACGTTTTATTTCCCAAAGCAACAGTGTAACAGTCATGCTCTTCCGAAAAGATTCATATTAGTGTAAACTTGTAATGTCCTGTATCAGTCACCCATTGATTCACATTTATTCATGAGGCTCGTCCTATAGGAAACTATTAGCGCAGGTAAACTTATTTCATTTGCTTTTTTGATCGAATCAAACTCTGATAACTCAAAGAAAAAAAACAGTAGACCAGGTAATGGAAGCTTTCCTGTTTTTTGACATGATAGTAAGAGAGCAAATTTGAAACAGGTTTATTGGATTAGAATGTAAACAGTATAAAAAATAATCGGATGATATTGATCCAGGATTATAAAATTATACTGGAGCAGAGCCACATATGTAATGTAATAGATAGGATATTTGAACAATGCCGTGAAAAACTGGTAGCAGTGATAGTTGTTATACATAATTTCATCTCCCACTTGATTCCTTTATTGAGCAAACAAACCGACTGAAAATGACACAATTTTGAGCTGGCTTATACCCTCAGATCAAGTCCGAAAATGTGACTGATTTCACATCAGCGAAGGGACGTTACAAATCGGCAAAGCTGATAAAAACATGTCTGATATACGTGGTCTGCAAAGAGCCATTACCCAACTCCCGATGATTCAAGTCAGTCAAGTCAAGAAAAGCTTTATGCACCATATGCCGCCATATAGGTGACACTTGAAAATTTGTGTACATTTGTTGCGGAACCCTCTTTCAAATATAAATATTTGCTTAAGAGGAAATAAAAGTCTGAACAATTTACTTTGGGAGGGACATAACTTTAGTTGTTTAATCAACGCTGTTTTGGTAGCAACGAGACGTGATGAGAAAATAATCCGCAGATACTGCATCAATTATGATGCCTAATCCAGAGATGAACCACGTTCAAATACGAATGCCCCCACCATACTTTGGCTGGATTCAAAAATAACTTTCATTGTTCATGACTTTTGTAATTTTCTTATGGATATATTGATATGAAGTTTTCATCACGTTGGTAAAAAAAAGGTAATATTTTTAGTCAGAAGGAACATAAATTACAGCGATAAAAGGAGTGTTGGTATAAAACTGAATTTGTATACATCCGGATGAAGAAAAGATATCTCCCATAAAATGAAGAATGTAATCAATGAGCTGAACTGCTGAACCATTTCACTAATGGAATCGTTTAAGTCATCGGCACGGCAGCTTCAATCTGTAAGAAGTGTATTGGGACCATCCTAGTTTATGACATTTGAGTCACGAAGTCTTACGTTTGATGCATGGTTCCGGTAACGGCTAAACAAATAAATTAATAGATTAATAAACATATTTAGACACATCATGGCAAATGCGTTGAACCCTTTAGTTCTTCGCAGTCTTTTTTAAAATTTTAACCGTACAACAACCACTGTATCGGCTTTCACTCAGTTTTTTAGATAAAGAGTACAGAATACAGCTACCTGTATTTCATGTTTTTAAATTAAAAGACAATCGAAAATACAGTGTAAAAGTGCATTGTACTTTCTGAATTGTAGTAAAAATAAAGCATACGGGTATTGTGTAGAGGCGCTATTCCGTTTGACAAGGTCGACATGAGGTGGTGGAACATGTGATGGTAGGTGGACAGCCATTCTCCTGTCAAATTTACTTCCAAATCGTCTTCCTAGTATTATATATTATTATTATTATTATCTATCTATCTATATTATTATTGTCTAATCGAAGTAACAATTTCAGGTCAGAATACCTAAAATGATCTTATTTTGATTGAGATGTAGGCTACCTTTAGTATAGCGGAACAATGACCAGCCTCTGCTCAGATGAGATTTGCGGCATTATACTGAGGAAGTACAGTCTGCACATGAGCATTCAGTGCTATTACTGGCGGCAGATAGTGTTTCAGTGGTGAACGTGTGCATGAAGCATTTCACTAAGTGTTGCAAACCGTCGCAGATGAATTTCATTTAATCACCGAGTAGGATGTATTATATTATACTGGATCACGTTGCCTAACGTACAGTACATAAATCATGCCGTTTGAGGTGTATGGGTGCTGTTGCTATTTTAACTTGCTTCTATTCTTATTATCCTATTCCTATTACCGATATCTGAGGTAATGTGCTGTTACTTTGGAAAACATTTTTCCAGGGAGAATTTCACTTATGGGACATGACACGGGGAGTTGGAAGAATTGAGACAAAATGACGCTTTGACAGACACCGCAGTCAATGTAATAAGAAAACGAAGCTTAACCATTGTCTGAGGTCTATCACGTTCTGAAAGTGTAGCAGATTACATCAAATTTTAACACGTCGGATCCGAGACTGAAGCCAGCAAGACGTTTTACAAGAATGTGACGGTGAAGCAAACCTAAGGTGTTTGCATAATCAGGGAAGAAAAACGAACAGTTCCAGCAATTTTACATAAAATTGAAGCCATAGAGTGAAAAACTTAAGCGACGATTTAAACAGTCGAAAGCGAATGTTCGCAAGCAAACTTAAGGGGATCGAGAACCTTAGGAGAGGATAGTCATCCGATTCGAAACCACTGTTTCAAAGACTTTCAATACTGCAGAGCCACAAGCAATCCGTTTATACGTTGAAGAGCCCTATTTCGGAATGGGTGTAATCCGGGCAGCTCTCCAGCAATCCG
>UZAN01041807.1:32991-43258 GCA_900618425.1 Echinostoma caproni
ATTAATCATACCATGAACGGAGGACAACCTCTTGTCGGTTATTAAAAATCTAATCAATATTTGATCCTTTCTTGGAGAACAATAAATTTAGAAAAGTTAATCTCAAATAAACAAACCTCAGTTAAACGGTTTTGATCTTTGGGTTGTTGTTCAATACTGAATGTCTACTTGAACAGATGAAGGAGGGATTTGGTATAATGGTATCAAGAGAGATACCGTGCAAATATAGCAAATGACTGTCCAATTGAAGAGGCGAATCCTCGTCTACACCCTTAAAAGTACTAGTAAAACCTGTTCGAAATAACTCATTATTTTGTGGTGTTTGTTATAGTATTACACTTCTGTATGAAGCGTTTCACTCAGCGATGGGTTGTAGATGGTTTTAACTCAAGAAAAACGCAAATTACTTGTATCTACACTAAAGCAAATATTGAAACCCTCTCGAATGCCACGTTATTGTGCTTCTGAGAGGAATGTTTAGTCCAGAAAACTTCCATTCCTATGTTTGGTGGGGTAAAATAACGCACACAGACTGAGAGCATTTGAAAATGTAGGTCTATTCGGTGAAGATCAAAATAAAAACTATGGGTACCATTGCATTTGTGATCACCTGTGGTTACCGTGGTATTTATGGTATTCATAAATATGACACAAACGCACATAGAAAATCAAAAATGCTTTGTTGTGAACGAAAGCGAAAGCATAACAAAACACACCTATCGTTGCTAATCTCTCCAAAAAGGGTAGATATTCTAATAACGGTGAATAAAGACCTCGACGTTTTAAATACAAATTTACACGTGTCATTTAAATGACTGGTGTAAGCCAAAGGATATAGCAGAATGCAAACCATTGGACAAATTTGCAGATCTCCCGAAAAGTCAAGTGGTTGGAGATTTTACATGTTAAAAGTAAGGTTTCCCTTTAAATAAAATCTTCTTTAGGTGTGAGCGTAAAAAGATCCAGGAAAGCCGTACAGTTATATATACAGTTATTGCTGAAGATAGTACAACTTGCGTGGCATCTTTTTTATCCGCAAATGATGATCAACATTTTAAGGCCTTTTTTACTGCTTTTGAATCGGCTTCAGCGGAACACTGGTCTGCCAAACATCATCAAAATTTCACTGTCATTGTGAGAGACAAACAATGAGACAATGTACATTTATTAAGTCTCAGTTCAAACGAAATTGTTGACTCATTTAGGAAAAGAACAGTGGAATTGTATGAGGTATTGGAACATTCACAATACGGGGTAGTGCTATAGAGATGTAAATTGGCATCCTAATGATTGATAGTTTTGAGAACCGAAAATGTATGTTTCTGGGAAAAATAAGGCGTCTATCATTTCAAACGAAAAAGACTCCAGTAGGTTCAAACTTCCCAGTTACTTATTTCTACTTCGGTCTACTGGTATGGCTGCATCATCTAACTTTGTTGTTCAGCAGTTATTTCGCCCGGGCCTGTTTAAACAAGGGCCCACGGTTTTATGCCCCGGTCTAATGAATGTAACCCGCGTTTCCTTAAGTTATGTAAATGAGTCAGTCTTGATACTTTCCTATTGTCTTCTTTGTTTTTTGTCAATTTCTCAGAAAGGAGTCTCATAGACCGTAAAAATCCGTTATACGCTTAACTGACACGTTATTCTTCTAATCCCTTCACATTCTGAATTCCGACCAATACATCCTCGGACGAAAGTTCACCCAAGTTCGTATCTACCGAATCTTGCTTGTTTACTCGAAGAAGACAGGAGATCAAGATGTTGTAACGTCGGAATGCACGATACGACCGGAGTAGCGTGACACGCAACCGCGAAAATACGTGCGGCGGTAACAATTAAGAACAGAACTATATCTTTTGCAAGTCTGGCTGTCCCAATATCATATCAAGATGTCCACGAATCATTTGTAAATGTCCGGTCATCGTTTCAAGTTGTCTGACTATTATTTCAAGATGTTTGGCGATTATTTCAAGTTGTCCCCGTATCATTTCCAGATGTCGCAGTGACCCTAACCGATACTGACAAACCTCTCAGCGATTTCTGGATGACCATCATGCAGAATCGATTTCTCTACCTCCCGTTGAAGTGCGGGTGATGATTGTGAGACGGGCTTCGGTCACATGCCTCAGTTGCCATGGCATACATATCGGTTGTTTATCTTGCTAGTACGCGGACGCTTCTGTGGGTGTGTTTTCTCCCCTCGGCTGATGCCAGTGAATCATGCACCATTAACGCTTGAGCCATTGCTTACCTCCATCGCATGATGCTGCAATAGAATTCATAATCTACACCTCAAGCAGCTGCACTTGGACACCAATAGTTCATGCTCGATCGATATACACGTCATTGTTGACCAGATTCACATCCAGTTTGTTCGACACTTTCAGGTCATAATCCATTCCTGTGACACCACCACAGCAGTGCTGAATAATCAAATTACCACTTTGACCATATTTTCGGAACGGAATTAGATATGTCTATCAAATCAACTGCAACAGAAATAACATAATGAGGGCTGTCTTAAGATGTCATAATTTCCGGAATTTTGTAAAAAATGCTAGTTTAAAATTTGGAATGTTTCCAAAATGAACTTTTCTGAGTATGGGATCCGAATTCGATAATCTTTATCGCTGAAATCATATAGTATCACTTAAACACTTCTATCACACAAAGTAAACCGAGTGTCTTTAGGTTAACCTATGACATTCACAACTAGTAAGTGTAAACTGTCTTTGAACAATCTCATTGCCATTGTCGCATTTCTTGATTCAGGTTCAGGATGGAAACACTAACGTGGTTGTTCTTCGAATATTGGTTATCGAAGCCACCACCAATCAGAAATTGTAAACATGTTCGATAAGTTAGTAAGCTTTAGGATATCAGAACACCGTTCGGTTATCATATCTAAACTACAACGCAGTATTTTAGGGTTCTTTCAGTCAACCCTGGTGAAACGATGGAGGCACAGTATCAGTTGATGAATATCACACATTGGTAAACGAAGAATAAACTAACCTATGCTCCTGACGTGATATTACCTAGGCTTGCGGATCTGAAAAGGAGTAAGACATTTTTCGGCGCAACGTTTGAAGCACGCCAAAAGGAGAGAAGATTTTCGGACCTAAGTCGATGTCTTGGATAAGCATGCCGCCAAAGAAAAGATTGAACAAGTTCTAACTTTTGGTTACTGCCCGTAAATAACTAGAAGTACTCGATAGTGATGTATATATATTCGGTGAGCCTCACAATTTGTGACGTCCTTCATACGGATAGGGTGCATATTGTATGAGGGGTTATGTTTTACCTGCTGGATCAAATAAAATCTAAATCAAAGGCTAACATCATTTTGTAACGTGATATAGTTGAAGAAATCCTGAATCTGATCAGCGTGAATTAAACAATTATTTCAACATTTTAATCGCTGAAAAATTAAAATGTTTATCCCGTATCCCCTTATTGAATTTGCATCCATCTTAGTTTTGATTGGTTGCATAAGAGGATAATCATACGAAATTATGTTCCGATTTCACATTTTGTTGAGTTCTATGTGATATTTGAAGCATTTTCTGTGTTTTGTATGAACTGATGATTTAAGTAATTGGACGCTTTTGTTGTATTTATGTTCAGTAAAAACCGACAGAATAGTTTATACACTTACTCCATTGAACGCACAGTTGTCCTTTATCCTGTGCTGAAGAGAAAAAAAGAAAAATGAAATGGATTCGTGAGTATATCAATGAATGATTTATTTCAATACTTTCCTACTACATGCCATGTGTTTTCAAGCTCGCATAACCGTAGCCACCATTATTGTTCAACTCTCTGCATTGCTTGACGCAAACCTATTAGGTGTACATGTATCGTAGTTAAGCGACCTAAAATATTATTCAGATTACGTATTTTCCTACCCATCGCTCAGGATATCGATCGTGCATCCAGAACATCATGTTTTTGCATTTAATGAGCATTGATAGAATTAGCCGCATCGCACGGCTCAGTCTGTTTGCATTTGATGTTGAGCACGCAGAATAATGTTACACAAAACTGAATGGCTACCGGTGGAAACCATTCGATATTGCTTCATGTTGTGTTTGAATTGCGAAACGTTAAATAACCTCCGTGGATTTCAAACCCACGATGGGACGATTCCTCCGCTTTTCTGCAGCGCAAGTTCTACCAGCTGCACTATCAGGTTGAACGACCTCATTGCTGCATCTGTTTATTCCAGCCGTTATGGTGTGTTTATCGATCGGCCGGCTTTCCAACATCCCTCGTATTGTTACTAACGCATAGGCCCCAGACAACATTGGTTACGTGAAATATTCGCTTTATTTGAATCACTTTTCCAACGAAAAAATCAGTTTCTAGCAGAACTGATAATGGTAGTCTAGACCGCGTGACTCTTATTCAGCTATAATTGCATCATCATGTCAAACAAACAGTCAATTCAGTCGAATCAGCGGACAAGTGAGTAACGTGATTTATCTTTTTTGCGTGGTGTGGTCGAACATAATTTGATGACAATAAAGGAAGGGGGCAGTGGACTCACCAAAGCACATGAGTTAAGGTGTACTATTTTTGGGGGGGTGGGTGGAGGATAGAGACACAAATCACATCACTTAGGGAAGTGCGGTTGTAGTAACTTATTACTGGGGCAACACAGTTAGGCCACAAATGTCTTTAAATACATAAACGCGGTTGTTGCTTCTATACATATTGCAGAAACCTTGAATTTCAAAGTCTAGTGATGACTCAAAACTACTTAGGTGCATGAACTAGTTATGGAGAATCTAAAATGCATCGTACGACTGCACTTGATACAAACTTTTCGCACCAAAGATAACATCCTATTCATTGAACGTACCAAGACTGTAAGTTGACTGAAAATAATAGATGAAAATGGAGATTGTGAAAACGTCTTCTTGATACACTTGAGTGCGAACTACCCAAAAAACATTCCTTGCTTAGTAGCAAACTATGTGAATAATTTTCCAGGGTATATGTTTATTCTTTCAAACGCAGCAACTGAAATCAGATATTACTGCCCGTCGTATATGTTCGATAAAATACTCATGTCTACTTCAATTCCTTAGAAAAGTACTACTAAATTGTAGTTCAATTGACTGTACAGTGATTCTTAGTTTTTCCATTAAGGTCACATTTGTTCTGAATTGGACGAAACTCATCATAAAAAGGAGTAGAATTATACCCTTTTTCCTGTACTTTCAACGTCCAACAGCCCATGATTCTGGTATGCGTAGAACCAAACCAATTCGGATTACAAGCTACAAATACATTTATGCTAAGAAGCAAAGGAATATTTTACAACGAGAGGAGTATCGTTACAGAGAAATAAGGGCCATTTTCCATCGCAAAACGACATATTCTGCTCCATTGGAACTAGGATCTTGATTCTCAAAATTGGAGGTTACACACCTGTGATAGACACGATGGCCGTTTCAAAGATTATTCTTAAGGCATTATAACTTGCAAAGGCAACTAACTTGCCCAATCAGTTTCAATTATTCACTTATGTGAAAACATCTGGTTAGGTTCTTTCATTTAAAAATACATGTTCTAAAGCGTTAACCTAGTAAGAATGTAATGTATTTGTATGCGCAAAATTATTGTGAATGAGATTTGTTGGTCTCGGTGAATTAGATAAACGCTCCGTGTCATGTGTCACGAGAGGTTAGTAAACTGATTTAGTTAAGGAGTCTGGTTAACTTATTATTTGCTTTCAGACTTCAGAAAAGATGCGTGACTCCAAGGTTCAGTTTATGCAACTCCCTCCTAATAGCCCGGATCTCAGCGTGATTGAAAATCTGTTTTCCGTTTTGAAGAGCGAGGTCAATGGGCTACCTACAAATTGAACATCGGAGGCAAAAGTGCGATACGTAATGGAGCACAAAATAGAAAATGACTTCATAACAAGGTTGGTGGATTCCATGCCGAAGAGACTCGAAAAAGTCCTAAAGAACAGAGGCAGACCAATCGACTATTAGTATACATAAACTTTACATCCCAGTTATTATCAGTGTTAATTTGTTGTAAATAAAATCTGTTCTATTCCCTTAACTTACCTCCTAACTCGTCATGCTGTAGGTCAACCACTACTGATCAAAAGGGGGGTATCCTGTATATTCTGAGTTATTCCATCTGCTAAGAATAAACGAATCAGGAAAATCAATGCTATAAAGACTCACCAAGTCTCGTTTATTATTATTTGGAAAAAAATTAGTCTAGTATGAATACTGTTGCCTATACGAACACACAACTGTTTCACAGGGACCTGTTGCTTCAGTTTCGATTAGACCTATATACACTTAAAGCTGGGTTTTAGGTACACTGATAAAATAAAATCCGACAATCTATGGTTGGGTGACAGTGCGTTTCATCTATGCAACATCGGGTTGTTGAAAGTGCATCAGGACAACTAAACAATTAAACTGCAAAACTCTTTACCTTTTACTCAAATAATAAGACTAATTTGCCAGGTCGAAGAAAATCAAACTACTACTAAAACTACTATGTTCTCTATACTCAGTAATTTAAAAAACAAATTAAAATTTGCTAACTGATTCCGCCTGCTCGAAATTATTTTGCAAGATGAGTTGAGCAATGCAATTTCCTGGAAGCAGCTTCGTCTATGACGCAGATGCTGAAACATATAATGAAACGGCACAAACATTGCAGTCGTATGCTTATTGACGTAAGTGTCAAATTATATCCCGGATAGGCACACTGCCGTGTCATTGTGCTCATAATAATATCTAATGGTTTGCAATATGACTACTAACATGTTGAGTGCAAATAGTTTCCTTTTGTATCTGAACGTGTTTGCTTGAGAGCTCAGTGGCCCTTCGGTATTAAATTTCACCAAGTTATCACCCTGGAGGACGAGTGTTAGAATCCCACCACCATCACCCGACTACCGACATTTGTGTGTTCCATTAGAGCCTTTTGATTGGCCGCCACCCAGTCCTGAAAATTGTATCACTGTATATTTAATAAAAGAAAGCAAAAAGAGAAAAGAAAAAGAGAAAAAATGAAAAGGTTATTCAGTTCTTTTCCCCACGTCTCGTGACTCGCCGATAGGTTTCCAATGAAATTTAATTTTTGCGCCAACTATATCAGTGTACGATCTCTATATCATCAGGGATTTTAGCTGCCATTGCTCTTTGAAATAAGATGGTTAGGATTCCTATGTTAATTGGGCAACGTTCTTTTTAGATAGCTTTCTTCTTATTGGTTTAACTCAGTAGCTTTGCAGCGTTTACTTCACAATCAATAGAGATTGCCAATGATGAACAATTTATTTTCAGTAGTTTTAACCAAAACATCAACGTGTAATGATGAAATAAGGAACATTCCATGAAATATAATTACCTGCTTATTGAATCCCTATGGTTTTGTCTGATACAATTTATGATATAATTTGTTAAGAAAGAAATATAATATTCCTCTCAGAGGGACAACATATTATATCAGCGTGACCAAAGCACGATTGAGCAATGCACTTAGTTCAAGTCAATACATGTTGAGCCCACGATAAATTTTATACATGATGAATTGTTCAAAATTGTCGACCAGTATTTATATTTCCCTAGGAAAATACAACAAAAACCATGTTAAAGAAACTAAGATGTAGTCAAGAGTAAGTAGCTTTGGCGCTCTGAGTGTGAAATCCTTTTTCGTCATTGTGAAACACCAAATGAAAAATAACCTAGAATAATTTATTTCTAGTTATAGTAGGGTACAATCCTATTGAAAATTATATTTGCTGTCTGTTATAATCGTGTATGTGTATACAGTTCCCAACTGTAGCATTAGTCAAATCATTTTGATGAATTGCCTGTAATACATTGTTTCATCAAAAGTTTCATTGCTTCCATAAATGGAGCCAATGATGCATCACAAGCCACACTGTGCTTCAAGATAAAAGCTTTAATTCCACTAGGTATACAAGCAATTTGGAGTAGACAATTACTGGAGGAGTTTGAGTTTTTGCTTGCGATGCGTAAAAGTAAACCACTCCCCATTTTGAGAGACCTTCCTATCGGTAATGACGCTTTACAATCGGATGTTTATTCAATGGGAAACATTATTAAACGTCATGTAGTTGAATTTCAGTTTCATGTTTGTGAAATAGCTATTGCACATTATCCCGCAGGAGAAATCGTGTGTGGAAGCACTGCCGTGCTACGAATGCAGGCTACGAGGAATACAGGCTAATACGGAACCAGTGTTCGGCAGCTAAGGTGGCCAAACGTCGTGCTTTTGAGGAGCGTCTAGCTGCTGAATCTGCCAAGGCGCCGAAGAGGCTGTTTGCATACTTAAAAAGGAGGACTAGGACGGTACCTGGACTTCCGAGTCTTGTCGAGAATGGAATTACTGTTGACCTTGATGTGGACAAGGCTGGCATACTCGCTCGGCATTATGCTTCAGTGTACACAGCAACAGGGATCTCAAATTCGTCTCCCTCATCTCCTCAGAGGGTTTCGTATCCGCACCCTCCTATCACAGTCAGTGCCCCCTATCTGGAGGCTACTGATGTCGCCGAGGTGCTACGAGGACTTCGTCAATACCAATCCCCAGGTCCAGATGGAGTTCACCCGTTGGCGCTAAAGGAACTGGCTGATGTTGTGTCCACCCCGCTAGCCCAGATGTTCAATTTGTCTCTCCGGACTGGCCGATTACCATCGGACTGGAAGAAGGCGCTGGTTGTTCCCTTGTTCAAAGGTGGTGATAAGCATGCCCCGGTAAACTATCGGCCCGTGAGTTTGACATGTGTAGCATGTAAAGTGTTAGAGAAATTAGTGGCGAAGCACATTATCAGTCACCTAGAGGCGCAACATTGCATTTCTTCTCGACAACATGGCTTCCGACGGGGCCGTTCCTGTCTATCCAATCTCCTGTTGGCACGTGAGCATTGGGCGGAGTCTAAAGCTGAAGGTTATCCTACGGATGTTGTGTTCGTGGATTTCAGCAAAGCGTTTGATACGGTGTCTCACTCGAAGTTACTGATGAAATTATGCTCGTTTGGCATCCAGGGCCCGCTGCTGTCATGGATAGATGACTTTCTGAGGGACAGACTATTCTCGGTGAAAGCGTCAAGGGCACGATCACCATGGTTAACGGTCTCTAGTGGCGTTCCGCAAGGATCAGTACTGGGGCCAATACTATTTCTGCTTTTCATCAACGACCTGCCAGACTGCCTGGAATCGGAATGTCTATTGTACGCGGATGATCTGAAGATTTGGAGACCCATCCAGTCAGAGAGTGACGTGAACACCCTGCAGAGAGACCTGGACTCTTTGATGCACTGGTCGCGAGTGTGGGATTTACCCATCAATCCTACAAAATGTCATTACATGTCCATTGGCCGGCAGCCCAGTCCAAGAGTGTACCACCTTATGGACACTCCCTTACTGGCGTCCGCATGCGAACGGGATCTCGGAGTGCTGGTTTCCAGGTCGCTGAAAACCAAGGAGCAGACTGACAAC
This sequence comes from Echinostoma caproni, assembly GCA_900618425.1. Classification (NCBI taxonomy): domain Eukaryota; kingdom Metazoa; phylum Platyhelminthes; class Trematoda; order Plagiorchiida; family Echinostomatidae; genus Echinostoma; species Echinostoma caproni. The sequence goes on from UZAN01041807.1 coordinate 42,498, forward strand.
GCTTGCGCCTTGAGTTGGAAAATCCTTGGAGCCATTCGTCGTTCGTTTTCCAAACTCTCATACGACGGTTTTAAGGCATTGTACACCTCCCACGTCAGACCTCGCTTGGAGTTCGCGAGCGCCGCGGCATATCCCTATACAACTGCTGAAATGGTGAAGCTGGAGAGAGTCCAACGAGCTGCCACCCGTATGATTGCCGGGTTACGCGGGTGTTGCTACACCGAACGATTGCATGCGACTGGATTGTTTCCGGAGTCCTATCGTCGAGTACGGGGTGATATCATCTGTGTGCGACGTATTCTTCGCGGTGACATGGGTCCAGAGTTGATGGAGTATTTCCCTCTGCGCGAGCAGACCAGGACTCGTGGACATGGACTTACGCTGTTGAAGCTTTCGTCCGTAGGATTACCTCTTCGGTTCCGGCTATCGCGAAGGGTAACCAATCTTTGGAACTCCCTTCCAGCTGACGTGGTGGAAGAGGTCAATGATAAGATGTTCAAGAGGAAGCTCGACAGCGTCCTGCGAACAATGTGGTATGCAGATCTATCATGAATGAGATCTTCGAGTCTGTGGTGATGAGGCTCATACGGGAAATTACCCTCTGCCTCTAATTGAAGAACATTGAACATTGAACATTGAACATTATAATGGTATATTATATATATGCCGTATACATTTGGCATTGAATTAAATTTGAGAAGAAAATAGCTGCTTAAACGTATTATCATATGCTACATCTTATGAACCTGATAATTCCGCAA
>UZAN01041807.1:43289-54645 GCA_900618425.1 Echinostoma caproni
GAACATTGAACATCTATCAGTTTTTGTTCTATGAGGAAATCCCTTCATATGGATGAAAAAGAATGGCCGCAGCCCTCAATTAAAACGTCGTGTAGGCAGATGGGCCTCGTTTAGACGGTTTTTCGTTGATATAATTAATAATTTCAAGTGGCATTTGCCCTCTTGAGCAAAACTCCGAGGATGTAAAGAATATGGTGCATCCAAGTAACGGTAAGGATGGTAAAGTGTTTTTATAACAGGAGAATAGGATACATCCAGAAATTAGAGATGGATTTGATATCCTCCGAGCAGTGGATAAATGAACATTCTAAATAGGTGTGGTGAAGCGGTCACCTTCTTAACCTGATACTGGCGTTAAAATTCTGCATATATTTTCAAACCATTACTGTTAAAACTAACTGTTTGGTGCTCATTCTAAGCCATTTTGCCCTAACCGATTTCATTATATCATGCTAGCTAGCATTCAGGTTGTCCCGAGATACGGCTGCATCTGGTGTTATTGTTTGTTGGTTCTTTCTCTGAGGGGCTTACGCTCGTCTTTATGCATTGCTGCTGAGGAGTTTATTCGTTCAGACATCTGGTTTTGGGACCAATTAGGATGAATCTTGTAAGCCTCCTCACCCAATTCGTTCCTTCGACTGTTGATTTTTCTTTGTGAACAACCCCGCGAGTTGTTTTGTTAAGCGGGCCCATATCAACACAAAACTACTACTATCCGATTTTTTCACGTTAAATTCTTCATTTTTTAATCACCTAGTTCGTCTTACATTCAGGGACCGCGTTTAATTCTGCGTGTTATGACCTATCCATAGTTGCCAACAGTGAACCTGAATGGTGATTAAAATTACATCACAATTGCTTTTAACACAATGCCGTCTAAATAGATTATTCTATTGTCTGAAGCTCATGGTCCTCTTCAGTTTATATACCACTCTTCACTTTTCATTTTTAATGATGTTTCCTACTCTGTAGCTTTTTGTTCAGATCAAGGATCCAGCACCGTTCATTTACACGCTCCCAAATAAGCTTAAACATTTTGGTCTTTTGACCGCGGCCTTTTTAAGTAACGTCTTTCTGGTTCCACTCTGAGACCTGATACCGTGTATCTTTTGCTTAAACAATTCTCACACTGGGAGCAATTCACATTCATGGAGGTGAAATTTACTCTTCTCTATAATTAAAGTTAGAGTACAATTTTTTCTTAATCAGATTTTCCATTTCACTGCGCTCCAGTTTATCACCTGCAAGTGTATGGATAACATGGCGATTCAGTACTCCGTCAGTGATTTTAAACGGTTTTGCCAACTACAGAACTGTACACACCATATTCACAATTAGTCTGTGTCTGGATTTCTGATACCAATTGTCACTATATATGGGCACGTTCCTTTAAACCTTAAAAGAACTTCTTTCATTCCACTCATGTTAATATTCTGCCCAAACCCGCTGGTAATGCCGAAATTACTCCCAAAGTTGGGTTCATGGCACATGTCAGAGTTATCTGGTGAGATAAAATGTATCGGACCATTCATATCGAAAACCGATCAGATAAGGTTTGACGCTCTCATATCAGAAAAACTTGCAATCCTCAAGTGTGTTGCAGTTTACATCCTCCCACATTGTTTATGTTGTTGAAACGCATCATTCCCCTGCTAAAAGTGAAAGACCTTATCCGGATTGGATAACCATTAGTCTTTAATATAGTATTCTGAAAAACAGTTTTAGATATATTATTGTGTACTAAATCTANCTAACGATACACGAGATCGAGTTACCAACCAAAACGCGTCTGACTGACGTCACTGTCTAAATCTCCAGTCGAATAAATGTGTCTGAATTTCGTACTAATTCAAAATTTAGCGTTCCCAAACAAGTAATACCACTAACCAAAAGGAGTGAAATGGAGCGTTTATAATTATGGATTCACTAATTTCTCTTTTGGACTGATGTCGCGTTCATTTTATTGCATGTGTGTGCTTTGTCACCTTTAACTACTATTTGTTTTATATCCGCGTTCATCCATTGTACTGCATTGAAAATGCTGAAATTACACCTTATGGGACTAAAATACCTATTTGGACCTAACTCGACTTGAACAAAATCCAATTATACTACCCTCGAATACTTGTTNCCCTCGAATACTTGTTAGACACTGACAAACGAGACAATCCAGGTCAGCAACTGATCAATTGTCCGAACTGAAATATACAAGGATCCCTTCTCGGTTGTATAGTCACAAACAGATACAAAATACCGAAAGGTAAGTCACTTGGAAAACTTGCACAGTTCAATTTAAACCGGAAGTAATGGTCAGAAAGATATTTTTGCGAAGATTGTTGTTATCTATCTCTGATGTCATCATACTACCCATATGATAACTGCCCATGCTGTGTATCGCGTGTGACTTTGGCCACGGTCATCAGCCGAATGCAACCGACGTAACTCGGTTTATATCACTATCAATTTGACTGACTTTAGAAATCGCTATCCAAGTGGCCTTCCCTTGCTTTTCACAACTCCTTGGCCTTGCTGTCTCTCCTATTGAACGATTCACTTTCAGTAACTACTAAATCTGTCAACCATAGCTCTCTTCACTGATGACTTCAAATCCAGGGGATAGGCCTTTTCAAGGATGGGTTGTTTTTTCATCGTTCATTTATTAAAAGTGAGTTTGTGCTATTTTCCAAATCACATGACTTGAGTTTTCAGTAGAAGGAAACTAAAGCAGGATTCGAACTCTTTTTCTTCTTTAATTGGCGTTTGGTAATTGTCATGACTAGTTACACGATATAGGACAAACCACCTTTGCGAGCTTATTGCGGGCGTCGCGTCTAGAGCATCTCAGCACTAGCTTCCGAGGTTATGACTCGATTGGAAGCTTTCGCCAAGATTCCTATCTGTGAAATTGAATCAAACCCTTCTTGAATCTCATGCAGCAATCATCATGACTGTTTGCAACTGCAATTGACAGAAGTGAAAGACAGATGCTACTAATATTTCTTTATAATATATCAAGAAATTGAGTGTAATAGTGTCCGGACAGAAAATAAACGCGAAAAATCAACACTGGTTATCTAAACATCTGCCTCTTTTAAGGCTTCAGAGTGGGATTGCTGCATGCCAACCTCCTTAATCACCTCGAAAGAGTCTACTCACGTTTGGCTGAGGACACGGATGGCGTAGGCACGTGTCACCGTTGATTTACTTGACGTGTTCTGATGCAAACTAACATGCAAACACGTATCCTGTCGATACTTCACAGAGGGTCTAAGTCAGTGAGGAAGCAATTAGTAGGCAAAAGAGTGAAACGAAAGTCTGTGACCTTTATACCACGCCCAGACCAAGTTTCCGCTTCCGCAGCAGGTCATCTTCTCATGGCTATCACATGCCTATTCATGGTTGTTTGAAGAAAGGTGGTTTCACTGCATCTTTGACGCATCTCTAAAATTTCAGTCTAGACTGGTCTCTAACAAAATTGTGGTTTTAGCCTACTATTCTCCGCCAGAACGGCTAACTACTTAAATGAATTGTTTTGGTTTTTAACTTATCCGTCAGGGTTTTGTTGATTACCGTCGCTAACTCTACATACTCTATCAAAATGTTATGTTTCTAGAATGGTATGGAAGCGGAGCTTTGGCTTTTCCAGTCTTGGCAATCAATGACTCACCGCAATGAAATAACATCTGTTGGTGTTTGTGCGCCGAGTCACATTGTGTGTTTTGCCCACGTGTGCACCTCATTGTCTCAAACGAAGTCCGAGCAATGCTGCGAGGGACCGACTGAGAAACAGCAACAAGCACTCGAGAATGCCCTTATGGGAATGATGATAACCTGACAAAGTTGGATATAATCTATAAGCCATCCTATCCCAGCAGGAAACCCGTGCAAACATACACACCAACTTCAGACATTTCATATTTGCTGAAGGTTCAGAAGTATTTTGAAAAATAGGTGATTTTGGTTCGATTTAATGACAAGCACTTCAAAACGATGCGAATACTAAGAGCACATTATCGGTAGTCTCAGTAGAGGGACGAACGGACCGCATAAGGCCATGATAGTTTACCGATGATATATCTGATAATTATGAAGCAACCCTACAAATTAGGTTTTTATGTGAGAAGTGCAATAGGCACATATGAAACTGTTTCCGTTTGACGTAAGCAATTGACTGTTTTTCTTAATGGAATTAAGAAGACGGTAATCTGATCGAACTCGTGAGACATGATTGTCCATCCAGAAATCAAAAATCAGCTTTTAACAGCGTACTTGTACATCGATAGATATAGGTGAATAGCATCTATTTCTAACGTTATCTCCCACTGCACTGTTATTAATTCTCTTGTAGCAATAGTGACCTTGAGGTGCGGTAATCCCAAAGTTACGGTTCAGATTTAAAAGATATTTGGTTCAGAGCAGCCTGAGAGTTCATTCTTTATAAAACTGATTATAAGCATATTTTCTTCCAAACAGTTCAAAGTAAATATGGCGATGCATGGAAGTTTTCTCTCATGAATGAATTGACAAATTATAAGTTTATAAACTACCACTAAATGGAGTTTAAATTTATTCCAAGAAACGTATGTTTGACCCTCAAAATTGACCTTGACTTGTGCGACCCGTTGAATAAGCATGTCGCAGTGTATGTAAGTACTGAGCGCCTTATTGTTAGCTTTCGGTGCAGGCAACTTCCAGATAGTGCTCAACTTATTGCACTCATGAATCAGGTTTTCGACGACTGTAGCTCTCAAAACGCATTTGCAAAATTCATACTTTTCCAAGATAAAGATTTATATCTCGGTTGTAACACATTATGTCACGTTTTTTTCTACATTTATTTCGTCTTTGGAAGGACTAGCTCCAATGTCAAATTTTTTTCAATAACCTAGTGCACAACAGTCCGGAGTTAAATATAATGGAAAACATTTCCCTGTGTTGGAAACAAGGATAATTTATCTACTTTCACAGTGATCTTTTGTGGCCAGGGTGCAAAATGTATTCAAGGAAATGCCATTTTATTGTCAACGTAGTAGACTCCATGTAAAGACGACTGCCTTGATTGCTCGAAAATACAAAGGGGATACGGGGTATTGACAAAGTGAAAGGACATAATGTGTATCATTCCTATAAGTCCCGTTTTAAACAGAACTCTATTGACGTTTTTTCACGGAGACGCGCATGACGCATGACCAACCGTCATCGAAATCTATAAATACATGCAGCAAAAACATTGGTGGATACTATCGCAGATATGTTTTGTCTGACTTGTGGCAATATGATGTAGAATCTCGTGAATGAGGCTCGATACACTAAGCGTTGGGATGAATAAAAGCGATGAAAATCAGGATGTTACAGGAGTTTGAATAATACCTGTATATGTTTGTATTGCAAAAGGTAGAAGGTAATGACAAAATTTACCTGGAATCAGAGGACCCGTTTCGCGGTTCCCGCTGCTCGTCAGGTATGAGCGTACAGTATATATGGATACATATATGAGATATATTTGAGATATATGAGATATTTTCACGTCGTAATGTTTTAAATGTTCGAATGAATCATATTAAATTACGAGTGGTTGGGGGGTCGGTGAAATAAAAACAAACACGGAGTGAAATGCAAACACACATTGACTGACCAGGCATATCTTCTTGCGAATTAGGTTTATCACTGTTGTCACAAATTTAGTAGAGAAATGAGCACACAAGGAATGAAGCAGTAAGTTTATTGTAAACAGAAAATATGTAGCCGGTACACAAACCGGGGAACAAGTAGGAACGAGCAGTATGCAGGAAGGCAGGCAGACAGGCAGATTCCGGCTCACACGTTTTACTACATGCGAATACCGTCAAGCCAGAATTCAAACAGTCAGTCAATCAATCAACCGATCGATCGATCAATCACTTTGACCACAGGCATGTATGAACACAAATCAGTCACTTGTAAGCCATGACAATCACCTTTATCCTATTTACTCCAGCGTAATAACCAAGATCATTTAGCGTTCGAATCATGGACTTGGCTGTGATCGTTGCACTCGTCCATTCCCGGCGGTAGCCAGTAACCGAAGCCGTGTTATGCGAGATGTGTATTGTGTGTTGAAACTCGGTGGATAAGAGGCAATTTTGGATCAGTTGTGTGTGTGACAACTCCAATATAGATATAACCAGGGTTCACCCGTACCCTTACACCTGACTGCAGGATTTTCTCCCAGTTCGTCAGTTAATTCCATATTACATCAGTTATCTTCATCAATTACGTGCTTCTCGACAATTTACCCACAGTAGTCATAGTTTTCTATCTAACGTATTGTTGGAACGAAGGTGAATGACAAAAAATCAGTGAAACCCAATAATTAGTTGATCTATGCCTTGCGAAACCATTTCCGCTGTGTCGAACTTCATGGGCGTCCAAACAATTCACGTTCTGCGAACAATAAACATTCTAATTGTTCCGGATCTTGCCTCAAATTTCTGTTTAAACAAGGTGCGTGGAATAAGGAAAACTAATAACTCATCTACATTGATTTTCTTGTCAGTCACAAAATGTGCCATTTAAGTATCGCTGTTAGTGGTCAATCAGAATAATGATTAGTCCCAGTATTGAGACATTTAAGTTCACACGAAGGGTCATATAGAAATTGTTTCAGACACAGACCACATTCTCATTCCATCTCTTTGTTTGTTTAACTGGAATTGTAGGTATGATGAGCACAAGAATGCCAGTTACTTGATGGTTGTATTTGATACTTCTTTGGACAACATTTATTTACAAGACTTGCGCAGCACTCAAATTGGGACTGGCTTCAAATCATGAAAGCAGTAAACCATGTCAAATTCAAATAAACCTAGGTTTTGATCAGACGGGGTGTCTGTGATTTGCACTGTTCTATTTTGGATGGGCTCTTAATTGGGGTGAGGAGAAAAATGGATCTGATAGACATTCAGTGTTATCTATGCAATGAATAAATACAGACGAATCCAAAACGACGAACGAAATAAATTGCCTCGTGGGTCATGAATGAATTCCGTCAGGCTTTCAAGAGTACAACTAGAACGAGGTAGAATATCAATAAGCCATATCTAGGTAAGTACTGTGCTTAACGATGCCAATGATTTCAGTTGGTTTGAAATGAGGAAAGTAATAATAATCACTGGAATTTCCATTTTTTGTTAAACCAAGTCTTGTACTTGTCGGTGAAGTGGGTGTACCTGCAACATTCACTGCAGTCGACATAAAAAAACATTCAATGTGTTTTGGCAATTTATGTTTGATCAACTTCAGAATAGGGAGGGAGTTCAACCAATTGATGATGTTCGACGACCGTTTAGATTTTCACAGTTTGACTACATCTGTGGTTTTCATAGTGCAAAATATAAGCTAGTGCTCACCTGATTCACTGGAATTAATTTATCAGTACCTGCTGCTTCAAGCACTGTCAACGGAAGAGATTTCAACTATTGATATGTAACAAAGCTTCAATATTGTTTATTACAAAATGGGTAAGTGACAATTTAACCCAAACCATAAAATCAAACCCCTATATTTATGCTGTGCAAGAAGCTGAGGCGTGTTGACTTCAATAAGTGCTCTTAGCAAGAGACCAGAAAACAGAATAATTTATCTTCGTTATGATGCTCGTGCAAACCGAGTCCAGTTCTGAGCAATCAAGGTTTTAGATCGGCATTCCACTCCCATGCGTTGTTGAACACATTCATTTGCATAATGGCGAATAACTGAAAGCGAACCTCTGCGACAAGCATTATTGTTCTCAATATCGCAACTTGTATCTAGTCAAAAATATTGCCTATATTTCACAACGAAATCCAAGGCATAAGCGAAGCTGAAGCGCACTATCATTTCGAGAAATAATCAGACCAACACGCTTCGCAATTGCATTTGTTTTGGGCTTCATCATCTCGAGTGGTATATGGTTATTTTGACCCATTCACTAACTGGTTTTCAAAAGAAATATCACAACACAATAGAAGAGCCATCCCAGTGGTCAAACGCTGTACGCTGCATTGTCAAGTACTGGTCATTGAAGCTCAAGATATACTTGTGTGTAATACAGGAGGATCCTAACCTGAAGTTTAAATGAGTGAAAAGACACCTGCTTGACAACGAATGCGGATCCGCATACACAATAATCAGTGCTTGGATAAACGTCTTCAACACAGTTTCAGTTAACTAATAAATCAATTTCCTGGTCAGAATACCAACTTGAGAAGATGTGAAAATGCCTACATACCTATGAACCTCAATGGGATATCAATGGGCTTTAAATGCGTTTTATTTTTTATGCAAATTGCTTTTTATTTCTACAATGGGTTAAATAACAAATATTTGACATAACTTAGGGAAACAAAGTAGAATAATATTTATAAAAATGTGTTTTCATCACTTGCTTAAAATATGAAATTGAGACTTTACATTCATTCATATCCCGATATTTCACTTTCCGACATTAGATCTGTTGGTGATATCCAACTTGTCACATTTGAAGGGCATGGACATTTCATGATAGGCCATAATCGCCTTCAGTAAATCGATCGTAAATGAGCTTTTAGAAAGGAAGGAATTTATTCATCATTAGGATCTCAACTGAAGTAAATTCAGGGATTATAATTGTGTAAAAGACGATGAAAATCACAGAAATGGTACACATCGTCAAAGGTATTGTTTGGATTTACGTTGCTCGGAAAAATAAAATTTCCCGTTAAAATAAATTGCTGCACCTTTTGGATTCACATCATTGCGTGCTGAGTAACTGTTGGAGTGAACCTCATAGTGTGCTATTTACTCACGGGAAATCGTAACAGAAGGGACGGAAATTGGTGTGGCGAACCAAATAAGGCCCAGTTAGGTTAGGCGTAGTATTAAGCTGAATTGATTGGAGCTGCCTTTAGACAGTTGGTTAAATACAATCGAACGGGATATATGAATCTCTTTTGTCTGTCAGAGTTCAGTTCTGTGTTCTCTGTACTAACGTTGTTAAATTTTGTCCGGCGTTGTTTCTTTTTCACAACCGAGATGGCACCAAAATAAATGTTTAACTGATCTACATTGTGTTCTGGATATGGAAGCTCCGTTTAGGCATGGGACCTTTGTCATCCCCAATCACTCGAATTGTTTGACCCTTTGTGACTTATCGTGGCACTACCGCTCACCTTCGGACAGGAGGGCTGAGTATTCGGTTTCGAAATCTGATGGAATGGTTTACGCATTGTTTAAGTGTAAACGACATTTGTTGGAGTGACTGGTACGTAAAATACCAGATAACTCTCAAGCTGATTATTATTAAAATATGTGACCACTAATCAAGCTTAGTAATGAATTGAATGAATGAATCGACAGGCTTAGACAAGTTTGACTGTTTACCAAACGGTAAACTGGAAAATGTATGTAGAAGAGAATATACAATTAACCCAATAGAGGAAAACCTGCTCTTAGAACACTCACTTTTCTACATTGTTTATCCTTTGGCCAGTATGCACGTACACCTCTACGTTGTGGCACATTCAGGAACATTTAAAGGATCTCATCCGTATTCTTATATGGGTTTTGCTCGACGCATGCGTTTGGAAAAATAACAATTGATAGAACTTACTGAATGAAAAGTTGACGGAACCTAATACTTTCCCAGCATAAAACCGACACTATTCATGACACTCACTGGAATATGAATGTTGGTTTAAAAACGTAGAAGTAATCGATTGACGCACTTCAATTCCTTGATTTTACCTCTACTGAAATGTTAGAATTGTGTCTGTTGGGAAATGGTTGTCAATAAAATAATTGAATTCAGCTCAATTCTGATTTATCGATAGTAAAACTGAAAACCGAGAGGAATGGATACTGTGAGCAAATTTTGCATGTACGGCTGTTTTCGTTCATATTCAGTATAGATTAGTGTATTTGAAAGGAATTTTATTGTTTTAGTTGTGTGGTTCATAATTTCTCTACAATCGGTTTCTATCCTTGCGATAGCTTATCTGAAGTGGATTTTTACTGTCAAAGAAAATTATCAAGTTATATGCTGGTAAAATATAGTGAGAAGAATATGAATTTCGACCACATTTTGTGCTCATAATAAAAATGAATTATTTTTGATAAATTTTATTGCAGTAAAGCTGCATTGAGAAAATTTCTGCACTTTTTCATTAAAAAAATCCATATCCCTTAAGGAATTCAAGCACGGCGCCATCAGGGCTCTGAAATTGCGCCTTATAATATGTATCCCAAATAACCCCGTAGAAGTTACTGAAATGCTCTACTGGGAACAGAACGAAACAACTCATAACTTTCCTAATATATGTATTTTACAGTTGTAATGGAAGCTGGAGTCAAACTGACAAACAAGAGCCGTACGCTGCATTACTTTTATGCCCGAAATATCTCGTCTTTGAACAAATAGTTGCAGGGTTCTATTACATCGAACATTTTGTTGTGAAATTTTGTAATCACTTACGTGCTGTACATGTTCACTTAACCGATCATAAATAGAAAACGATGAGTGTAATTTCATTTTGGATGATGGCTCTCTGATATGTTTATGCACGCGTGATTCTGTATTCAAAACCTGTTATTCATCACAGATTCTTACAAATCATCTACAAACTTCAGCATTTAAATTTACCTAATATGGCTAAATTCGACTGCACTAGCATATTGTAAATTCACATGCAATCAGAGAATTCCTTATTAATAATAATAATTCCGTACTATCGGATGTTCTTATATCGGCTGAGAAGACCAGAATCTGTAAGTGCGTAGCTTTCGTAAATTCATCAAAACCGTAGAAAATGTGGCCATTATAACACAATCAATATCATAATATACATCGTAGAGTTTATTTCCGTTGTAAAATGTTTTATAATGTTGCGTTTACCCAAAAACATAACTGTAGGATGAAGAGGAACGGAATATTTTCTGCGCTTTATTATATAGTATGTTTTTTACCAATGTAAAATATATCAGTTTCAGTTTCAGTTTTCAACCATTAACCATGAACTTTCGTGCGTGGGTTTCGGTTGCTGTCTTTTGGTTGCCCATTTGGATAAAATAGCGAAATGAAGATGGGAATGTCGAAGCAAATTCAAGCGGAAGATGGGGAATACATATAAAGTGTGTTAGGANTCAGTGTAGCTAACCATCGGTGACCATCATCCCGAGGTCCTCAGCCAGGGAGCTTAACGGGGCCTATGTGACCTAGTCTCCTGGTAAGATGTTTCATACCCTCATGCTAGGTCTTAGCTTGACCGCCCTTCGTTTTTTTCCAATCGTTACCAGCCTTGGTAAACATCGTTCGCCATGGCAACCTATCTGGTGACATGCGTAGCACATGTCCCAACCAGCG
>UZAN01041808.1:3310-25839 GCA_900618425.1 Echinostoma caproni
TGCCTCTGTAAGTTGGATGGGTAAATTCGAATGTAAAAAAGATCATTGCTATCGGTGTGGCCTCGTAGCTCAGCTGGTAGAGCATGCGCGTACAAATCGTGGGCGGCGTTCATACGTGGGTTCGAATCCCACCGGGGCTACTGAACCTTTCACAATCGACATACAATCATCATGAAGACTCAGGTGTTACTCAGGTTCAGTTGTAGCACACCGGTCTTTAGAATGGGCCATGTTCTAAAAACTATTCAATGCGTGACATTATATGCACATAGGTTATTAATATGATTGAAGCGAATGTGGTGATTCGCGCTGGATGAAGAAAATGAAAGAAGCTTTATGCTTTCATTTATATGAAAGTCGGCAGCATTTCCGCATATGCTGTTCTCATTATACCGAAACTATTCGGCACCTGAAACCATTTATTGTAAACGGTTGTACACAATGATGCTCACATTTTTCGTGTTTTGTTTTATTACACAAATTGGGGAAAAAACCCAAACCTCTATTGGTGAACAGAGTTTGGACGAACTTTGAACTGGTTGTAGTCAGCAATTTGAAATGTTCCTCAGTTTCCTGTTCCATTTTGTGTCTTTGGTCACTCATGAAATTCTACTGACTGACAATCTCATCTCATCTGCCATCTCAACGCTGTGGCAACTTGGCTTCTAGTATTTATGCTACCCATTGTATGAGTCGCAAAGTTGAGCTGACTTCAGATTCCTACCAGGACGTACGTTTTGCTACCAGAGACAGGCGATTCCTGTTTTCGGTTTCTTTATTAAGTACTCGTGTACGTGGGTTATTCGGTTAGAGTCTAAACATCCAGTACCACATATAATTTACTCAGTCTTATGAAATTCACTGCAGATTACCGGGGAATGAGTTTATTTATACCGGAACAACAAACGTTTTTATAAGCACTCATCAGGCAATTGTTAACTGCTCTAGAATCCAGTGGAAGCATAGACCCTCCGCAAAAATGTAATAACCGCAGTGACCACGTAGCTGCCAGATTCATTAAATCCGTTATCAGTTAAATTGTGATAAGTAGTTTCTTCGAAAGTGAAGTAAAGTAAAAAGAAAAATTGTGTCCAAGGAAAACTGTTCCAGTTTTACTCAGCTCATAATTTATCGATTATCCTTGAAAATTCGCACGGCTGGAATTCCATTCCATTTACATAACCTTAAATGGTTTTCTAAAATTCAATCTGCTGGGAGAAGGAACAAAAACCTTATATTTCGCCGTAATACCCAGCTCTCAGATCACATATAAACTTACAATGATTTTCAGTGTATTGTCTATGTATGTGTAAAAGTAACCGTGGTTATTGTGCAAAAATTGAAAGCTTTTGGAAAACCTAAGTTACTCTATGGCCAACTGAAAAGTGGCAGTCAGTTGGGTAGCATGTGAAAGAAAAATCGGGTAAATCAGGAGGCCATTAGGTCAGTAGATGCACAAGTTCATGCGAACTTGATATCAGGAAGAAAAATCATCTGTTTTCAAATCAATTACTTTTACGTCGTGATGTAGAAACGTGTATTCTTCGCTTTGACATTTCATGATCTATCATCAATTAATTCAGCAGGTTTCACACGCTCGGGTTCCCATTGAATTTATCGGTAAACCACATTACTGAGTAACTCCTTAGAAGATACTTAAAGGATATTTGAACAAAGTACCTGGTTAGCTCGATTTCGAGCTTATTGGCATACTGGTACCTCATTACCACCATTACCATCACCTAGTACTAATGGAAAATTATTGCACGGTTTACATAAGCTTATTTTGCTCGAAATTTTAGATTTTGACTCACATCCATGCAAATTACCGATTTCAGTATCGTCGAATTTTCAATATGAAATTTTAAAATATTATAAACAGCAATCTCATTGTCTAACCCCAGAACCTCTGGAGTGGGTGAAAAGTTACTACTACTACTACTGCCTTCTGACGAACCTTTCGTTAATTACCGTGAAAACATTTAGACTACTTATGAGTAGCAAACATGTATTTCGACAAACATTGTCAGAACTCCATGCAATTCACGGGTTCGATAACCCAGTTGGGTCGATAGATTCGCACCGCTGATGAGACCCAACCACATCAAAACAGCGTTCCAGTGCTTCCCAGCTATTCAGCTCACGCCTAATTTACTTGACGAATTCATCATCAAAAGAATTATTTGCTAGTCAAAAATCTAGACTAACTTACTCATTGGTCCCAATGCTGACGATAAGAACTATTTGAATGAAATGACTCAACCACAAACGGAAGTCTCAATCACCTAGCTGATCGCATCTCATCAGTAATCATTTTTTCTTTGTGCTAATCGAAATCCGCAATTCTTACATGGCCCCCACTTGTATCATCGACAGGGCCGTTTGAATACTTAAGAGGCAGATGAACACGCCGCTTGAACGCTGAATGCGATCGGCTTTCACATGCACAAGCAGTTCAGCAAGTGCATGCGTGCGTCCGTAGTAGAACAATGGCGAAAAGAAATTGCAAGCAACAGGGGGTAAATGTGCCATGGTAAAATAAGGAAGACGAATGGAAAATCGCTCAGCTTTGACAGTTCAATACTTACGTCTGTATCCCGCATCTAAATAAAAGCGAGATCAAACCAGCGTGATTTAGGAACCTATGTATGAGAGGGTGATAGCGGACTGCATCCACCAGTAGGCCGGTAATCCGCNGCGGTGAATGGTTCAGTTAGGTGCATCAGTCACTTAATGCCCATCCCGATTTGAACGGCTTCCAACAACGGTATGGACAGTGACATAAAATGAAAAAACAAACCAACCGATATAACAGATATTCCGCTTGTTTATTTGTCGTTGTAATTTCGGATGTGCTTTATCAACACTAAAAAATGGCATGAATGTATTCCTACTAGAACCGACAGCTGTTGCCAATACTGCGGACACCGGGATTATGGTGAATGGTGAGTATACTATTTTTCTGTTCTAGAAGTTAATGTGTAAAATAATTTTCTTCTGAGATGAACTGAACGTTGCATTGGGGAATATGGGGGTGGAGAGGTACAGTGACTCCGTTTGGATCCAGTTAATCGGGTTTAACTTTGAGTTCAATTGAATAAAGTTTGTGACGGAATTCGCAAGACGGACAAAACGAATAAAGCTCTTCTCTAGCCAGCTGAAATAAAATGAGCAAACCTGATCGATAGCCACCTTCCACTTAGATATTTTAATTTAACAGAAAACGTTCTCCGCGTAGAATATAATAAGCATACCTAAATTTTCCAGTGGTCTGTGAGCTTAAGTAAGTTTTTCATAAGTTTCAACAATTTAATATGAAATAATTTGTTAGTATTATATACGGCATCGTACTCAAGGTCTGTCCGTTTAGGTGAAATTGATTATTTAGTAGAATCGTTGAAATTTCGGTCATCTGGATCGATACGTGAATCGGTTATTGAAAGTAAGGAAAGTCACTGGTACATGTTGAACCGGATATTATGTTCCTATTGGTTGATTACCCTAGGTCATTAGTTCGATTCTTCTCCCATACATGTTGAACTAGTGAAGATGAGTATGACGAAGAAACAAATACGGTTGATGCGCGATGAATCGCCCACATGGAGCAGTTATTGAAGGGACAGACATCTATACGAACGGCGTGGAATCTTATTTGAACCGTACACGGTAGAGACTGAACGCAGATCTCCGCTGTGTTGCAGAAGGAAAGTGGAATTGCTTGGACGAAGTTCCTTATGAATAAGGGTCCCAAATCTGGCAACCAAAAATTAAAATGTAAATCAAATCTTTCCCCAGCAAATAATGCAGTTTCTAACTGTTCATTTAATAATAATTTTGATATTGTAGCATTATATGAGAGTTCGGTCGTAACCAACTGCGACCGAATGCAGTGACAGAGCTTCACTTGACGAATTTCAGTATACAAGCTAAAAACACAGATTTGCACAATGCTTTCTGATTTATCATCCTACATCTCTCTGTACACGTGCATATTGAACTTTGTGAGCATTATTTTATTGCCAGAGAGGGTTCCTGCAACCGCAATTCAAAGATGACGACTACATAATGCTTCAAATAGGTTGTTGGGGACGCTTATAACGAAACTGAACCTTTTGTTGTTTTCACAACCGCCCGGTTGACGAGACATTCGGTGAAAGAATCGACAGGTCTGGAGCTCAAATCCCGGACGGGACAGTGCAGATACACTATGGATGAGCTCTAATAAGAGCGAAACTCGAGTCTAGTGCTTACAAGTGTATGGTTGAATCGATGAGCGGAGGATTGTGGGTGAAGGTGAATTCCAAAGGATAGTCAATCAAATGAATCAATATTAATTATCCTACTCATACTGCTTGCAAGTAACTGTTAGTTAAATGCGAAGGAACGCAGTATACTAAAAGACCAATGGATACAGCATTTTACCCGTTTTGGTGAGAATCATTTGAGGCTGATCCAAAACCCTATACTCAATTTACTGTCATGACTGCTGCAACTGCATGCCTCAATCTGAGATTCAATTTTAGGCTGGTGACCAAAGTGAGAACAGACTTTACCAAAAGCTGCCAAAGCAGTCTGAGATAGTCCCCCTGCTTTAGCTTTGTACAGGATGCTTCGCGGCAACCTGTCGAGCAGCTTGGCTTAAAATTTTCTTGAAAGATTATACCAAGATATTTGTCGTTCGAAGCAAAAAGCACTAATGGATGTCCCACGGGTAAAGAGGAAATGGGAACCAGTTTTCTGAGAGGTGATCTGACAGTGTATATCAAATCATTAATTTCAATGTGGTATTCAACACATCACTGAGGAGCTACTCTGAATTCGTGCGCTATGGAATCCTTAGCTTTTAGTAACAATATTTGCGGTCTCAGAACTTTAACTAGGTCTTTTGTTACAACGAGCAACAGATGAGGGCCTAATAACAATTTGAACAATTAACCCTGTCTTAGAAGCTCATTCGGTGGAGTCCGGTGAATTCTAAGGAAAACCTGTTGGGGACAGTCAAATCACATGCTACTTGGTGAATGCCAAATGCCTCTGCAAGTTGCATGGGTAATTCGAATGTGAAAAGATCAGTGCTGTTGGTGAGGTCCCGTAGCTCAGCTGGTAGAGCGTGCGCCTTCAAAGCGTAGGCGGCGTCCATGCGTGGGTTCAAATCCTACCGAGGCTACTGAATTTTTCACAATTGACATACATATTTCATGTCTCCCGGAGAACCAGAGCGCATGAACAAATGCAAATGACTGAGAGTGAAAGCCATGATACACAGTCTAGCATGTGTTTGTTTTAGAAAACGATAGCACAGATGGAGAAAAGGAAGACATAAGTGAGTTTATTGTTTTGCCTCCAATATAGATAATCAAAACATCTTTTATTATTTATTTTTTAAACCACACTGAATATTTTTGTTTTAACCGTTTGTTTTTACCCTGTGATCATGAAAATGATTGTCTCTGCAAACACCTGATAGAATGCTACTTGTCATATTGTCGTCTTTTGTTCAATCAGCTTTGCACAGCGCAGCGCTTTAGATTCCTTTTCCTGCCCTCATGTGTCAAATGATGGGAACAGCAAAAGATGGAACGAGACGAAGTTTGATGCCAGTCTGACGGTAGATTTTGGTTGCAAAGCTGCATTCAAAAACTCTAGGCATTTTAAAGAGATAAGACATGTGACGAATGAAACGTGAACTGGAAAGCGCGAAAGCCATTGTAAAGCTGTTTCGACATGATTGGGTCTCATCAGCAGTGCCCGCATTCATCGAGCCAACCGGAGGCCAAACTGGGAACCTCACAGACAGAGCGCGAAGCATGCCACCCACTCTTCCAATGGACAGCAGATTGGACCACTTCTTATTTTTCCTTATACACAATATAGCACAACGCATCGTTGCGAACGTTTTACGGGCATTGCGCCTTGCTTATCTCTGCATTAGCCTCCGGGGTTATTACTCGGTTGAAAACCTTCAGAACCTGACCACTTGTTACATGTGAGTAACGGGGGATTTGGTTCAGTTTCACTTTCCAGAAACGACAAATTCCATGGTAGAAATTGCCCATTCACTGAGATTCCAACACGTTGCAAACATAATCACCAGTCGGATGGGCTATTCAAAACTGTAGATTTTAATGAGTAAAAAGAAGTGCGTTCCCTTTCTAAATCCATCCGGGCTGAACTTCGAAGGTCAAACATTTTGGGGATTCGAACACTCCTTCTTCGGGGTGATAATTGGTGACGTTTCCACCGGGCCACCACCGCACCGAGGTGCAAATTTTTAGCTTTCATAATGGCTGAATATGACAGAAGTATTCTAAGAATACAAATGTATTGGTCACCTAATTATAAATTTGCAGTTTAAGTTATCATTTGGATATTTGATGTGCATCAGTTGTATAATGAATAAAATTCCCGTTTTCCTCAAAGAACCGGCAACTGACACTATTACCGTTGACAGTAAGCCTCCAGTGAATGGTAAATAAATGCGCTGGATAATTAGAAACATCTTTTCCCTCAAGAAAAATTAAACTTGTTACCAAAAAGCATTTGGGGCACACATGTGGATAGATAGATTCCTACATTCAGTCAAACCGAGACGTAGGAGGAACAGATGCATTGTGTCTGCCGCTCAACCACATAAAGGTACCCCGTTTCTGGATAACTGACTGTGTCCCACTCGCATCCCGCATTTGCGCCGCACTAACAGTGACAAACGAACTCAGAATAACATACCTGATTCGTTAGACACGAGTATGTCTACGAGCATAGCAGAGTTATATAAGTTGCAACTCAAAGCCAAGACAGACAGGATTCGTGTTAGCCGGACCGCGATTCACACCAGTCTTCGAGCTGATTGAAGATGGGTGGCAGCCATAATTAAATTTGCGCATAGGCTAGAGTTGAAATATTTCCACATATTTCTCTGACAATTTTCCTCTAACATAAATATCATGAGTCATGTTGTTGTTTTATCAATTCCCGGTACAGAGGTTAGTTGATTTGGAACCAGATTTTTGTGCATTTTACCGGTGATGAAAAGTGCTACATTCGAAAAACTTGATTGCAATTATTCGTTTATTTTGGTTGATTTATATGTTTCCGTCTGAATCCCTGTGGAGTCCATTGTATCATGTCAAACGTTAAGGCCAGCAAAACAACAAAAGCTGGGACTAAGCATCATTGTCATTTCGACAAGATTTTATTCGTCCCGACGCTCTATTGAACAATTAGTGGCATCGTACATCGACCCAATTCAGTGGGATGATAATCCAGTACAGCATCGGTTATCAATTAGATGGGTTGTACGACTGGTATCTAAGCAAATGGCACAGCGGGAATTTATTTGCCACGAATAAGAATTATTCTTTGTGATCAAGAGTTTCCATCTGACAGTAAAATAAGTGTTTGTATGCGAACAGTTTTGTTTCCGTAATTTAATCTTCATTGACATTGACGCTTGAATCCACGTTCATACACTAATACTGATCTATCGGTGGACTGGAATAAAGTCGACAAAGTATTTCGTAAACAAAATGTGATTGCACTCTACGTGAGGAGAGCACAGAGCGTCAAAAATCACTTGGGCGGATTTCTAATCCGCTTAGCGTGGCGAGATGGATGACGTATTTCGACGTGGTCATCACGAGGCACAGGTCAAGGTAAGAAGTATCACCGAGGTCAACTCAACGAAACCGCAGCAGAACTGTTCGACTAGCTCTGTGTTATTCCCCGAGCAATTGTTCGGCATTCTCATGTCTACTGTTTTCGCTTATGTTATCTGTCAGTCTTGCATGAGCATTGAGGTAGGTGACTTGAGAATAGTCCGAAAGAAACTGATCCGCGGTTTCGATGAGGTGGGTAGTGACGGTACTTTTATAAGTAACATAAAAATTCTCAAATATCCAAACTCGGTCACTCTATATTGAGCACCCTACTCCTGTCCGATAATTTCACCAAACCAGGTAAAAGTGACCACACTGTGGAAAGCGAAGATAAACAAAATGGTGAGTTGTTTTTAAGCTCCACCATCGAAGCAGGTGAAGGTGATAATACTGCGGACGGAGAAGTTAAAAAGAATGGTGAGTCTATTTTACATACTCTCTCAGCTTGTGTATTTGAATGTAAACCACTCGTGCACTTTTCGGACGGTCGAGTGAACATCAATTGACCAGTGTGACTCACATCCACCTATTCGTTTTTTTTCTGAGGAATGCAGATACATCATGTGATATGGAAACGGAGTCAACCAATATATTCACATATCATCAAAAACAATTTTGTATTCAATCTGTTACATAATCATCCTCGTTTTCTTACTCATATAGTGTTACCGCTTTTTGTCTGTCAAGGTTCGCTAATTATCACTTGCTATTGTTCGTCACAAACCTGTGACATTCCTTCATCCTCCATATATTGCGTTGGCTTGGGCACTACATACGGCGAGTTACCTCTTCGTGTTCCTCAGTGTTTACAATTGTTGTCGAGGTAGGTATTGGGTGTTAGATGTCAAGTGTGGTCAAACTAAGATCTGACCCAACGGTGTGAAAACCCTGATTATTGGCCTCTCTCATGGTGGTCGCTTTAGTTGTTTGTCTTGGTGAAGGAGCAATGTTTGTCAGCGATATTGGTTGATGCATGTGAGAGTCATAAACAGTGGTGCTGGTAAATTTACTAAGTTTGCTTACAGAGCTCATTGTCTTTACAAAGATACTCCTTCCCGTATCCTGGTCGGTATTTCTACCCCCTCCTTCAAATGGGTTACCAAAACTCAGCAACACAAACCGCAGCACGAGGCTTCGAGTGTTTTAGTAACTGAACATTGGTTGGAAGAATCTCCTTCATCGTAAAATCTAACTTTGATCCGCGTTTTCGAATGTTATTAGAACTAAATCAGTCGTATCAGTTGATTAAAGATAGTTTTGCTCCTGTCCAATAAATAGGGAAATTTATTGCTCTCATATTCGACAATCAACGAAAACCAGTATCTACTCCATAAACACTTACTGATGGAGCTTCGTGCACAAACTGTGGTCAGTTTTGTGGGAATCAACAAAGGAAAATAGTGCATTAATTATTGAAGATAGTTCCTCGAATATATCAAGGTTCCAATGATCTCATTGAAAGTTAAGAATTTGACCGTGATGGTCAAATGTTAGAGGATATAAGATAGAGTCCATTTGTTCATTCAACAGTCTAACTTCAGACTTTAACCATTTTTGTTGATGAATCATGTCTCTGCATTCCTAACTGAACTGGTAACCGATACCATTGTCGTGGAGAAGGAGGTCACAGTGCAAGGTAAGTATATTCATTGGATGTTAAACATTGTATGAAACGATTTTGTGCTGCGAACATCTATACCTAGTAGCGGAGAACGGGAGAGGCAGGATTCATAGCTATTTGCCGACTGAGCCCTTTTGATTCCATTCACTGGCTTTCTGATTCCTGTCACGTGACCGTAATGGTTTTCTTCATCAGGGAAAAAATTAATCGATATTCTTAACCCTGACGTACATTCAAATCCTGCATAATGCGAAAAGAAGGTTCCAGTAATCCATCGCTAGATTCAGTCGTGAAAATTCATACTGAACGTCATGAAATTATTTCTTGATTGTTTTGTATCCATTATCTATAATTGCTCATTTACCATACTGATATCTCCTGCGCACCATTTGTATTCATTACTGATGTCCCCGAATTCCTCACAGAACCGGAAACTGATGCAATTGACATGGACCATAAACTCACGGTCGATGGTAAGCAATCGCGTTCGAAATTCGGAAAAACGGTTTTTCTCTTGACCACAGTTTACTTTGGTATCAGAGAATGAGACGCGAGGGGGGCGGGGTACAGTGATGGATCGATTTAAGCACTTGATAACTCCAAGTAGCAGGAAAATCACCTTCACTGTGGCTCCTGGCCAGTAGTGATCAGCAATTAACTGAAATGGATATGATGTTACACGGAACATGTTCCTAACCTTCTACTTTGGCTTATAAACAAGTAATCGGGTTAGTATAGACCATCATCAATCGTTTGTCGTGCATTGTATGGAATTCTCTTCAATCCTATTATTCAAGTTGCAGCTAACTTAGGCATTGGGACAGTTAGAATTTCAGCATCTGTGATTGATTCTAAATATCATAATTAATTGCTATTTGTAAAGTTTTCCAAAACACTCTGTAAAAATCTCGTTGGGCATGATAAGCGTTTGCTTTGTTAGATCACTCATGATAATAAAATATTTCACTCTCGTAAGCGTCTTTCCGCTCCCCCTCCCCCCGTCCTTCACCGTGTCCGTTTCTCACATTTTTGTTCGCTTCATGTTCANTCGGGAGGAGGACAAAGTTGCTCTGCTCAATATGACGTCCACCCGGATGTGTTGTTCTACTTCGTACACAAAAACAAACCACCACTTGCGTGGAACCTTGTTTACCACATTCAGTTCTGATGATATCCATAGTGCTGTTGATATTCTCATACCTGCTGGACATTCAAGTCTCACGTGGCGGTGGATTAAACGGATGTTGTTTTACCCCCTGGAGGATACAGTTTCGTTATACCCACACGCGCACAAGGATCACTAAACCGGTGATCGAAAAAGTTAATAGTGAACTTAATTCATTGATTGAATTTTTCACCGAAAACCTAAAATATCAACGCGTACGAATGTATCACGATTTGGGTTCCGAGGGCAACGAAGAGTTGCAGTTGAATATTCTCAGTAGCGATAGTCCCACCGTCTTTTTGGTGCAATATCAGTACAGAACATGCGGTTTTTGAGATACTAATTAATACTTTACAACTGATACAAATTCCGCAGTGTTGAATTTGTTTTTTTTTAATCAGTTGAATGTATTTTTCTTATCACTCGTGGATACTGTCCACGGCAATGACAGAACACGAATTGGACTTCGGTAAGTAAACAATCGCATTGGATGGTTGCTAGAAATCACACTCTGCTTGAATGTTCAGGGTCGCGTAGTGGGATTTATTGAAATTAGAATAGAGAATGGACCAATACAGAGAGATTTTCACATTTATTTTAACCATCTTACCGGACAGCAGTCAAGAAAGCACGATAATAAGTTCCGTAAACCGTCCCACAGTAATTTGACTAATTTCATCAGGAAAAGTTGTGCATAAAAATTGGTTACGTAACTTAGTTAAATTCGGGTTGATAAATGCTAAAAGCCTGGGATTCATGTTGTGTAATAGCTGCTTGAAGTACTTAAGTGGGTCAACCATATGTCCGATTAATGACCCTAGGTTTCTCTTACATCAGTGACCTCAGACATTGTGCTGTTATGGGAACAAAAAACATGAGTTCGGACATCCGTTGTGACGAGCCAATTTGTCCTATCTTGTTAAGCGTCACCGCGACTGCAGATGAACTGATAGGCGACATGTGAAGCAGAAGTGGGCGGCTGGCTCTGCTTTCCGTTGTTGAGAGGTGTTCTTTTGGTATATGAAGGTGCGCAGCACGAATTGTTCGACAAAATGTCATCTCGAGCCCCTGAAGTACTTTGTTTAGTATATGATCACTCTTGAAGGCCAGTCAGAGTAAGTATTTAATAAGTGATTAGAACTGACCATGCGTCAAACTTCACCTTCACACACAACCCTCCATTCAACTCGAGTCTAGTGCTTCTCAGTGTACGGTTGAATGGAGGAGCTGAGGATTATGCGTGAATGTGAAGTCTGAAGATAGTCAGTTCTAACAAATTAATCAAAATCTAGGTATCCCACAACACTAATTACAGGTGAGTTAACATAAGTTAACATATTTATCATGTTCGTAATGCATATTCATATCAAATGTGTTTGACAGCAGTGAAAAACGTTAAACTCATTTTAGCTTTTGTAACGAGACGGTCTGGCAAAGTTGTTCTTCTGGTTGACAAGACAGTTTCAATCACAATTGCAATGCCACGTTAAAAAATACAAACCAATACACCGTTATTGCCCTCCTTCCTGAATAGGAGTCGAAAATTTTATATTGAATTCAGGCAATGAAAAAAGTAAGTACCCGGGGTGAGATCCCACAACTTTTGGATTTTGTCTCCACTTCAATTGTTGTTAGAAACTCACTGGTTCCTAAGAAAAGTTTGCTCTTACGTAATAAATTACTGTTTGTCCAGAAGACGACGTTGTCGCATTAGTCGAGAAAAAACAATTTATTAGAATTTAAGGGAAAAAAGTGATCGCTAATATTTAGTTTTATCAATGTCCAAAAAGGAATTCGTTTCTCTCGGATCAAGTGTTATCATAAATGGAAAACGGAATCTTTTTCTAGATCACTAAAACAGTTTGAAATACTGCTTCATAATCAGATTAGACAAAAGTCACTGATCTGAAATCATAATTGGAAGTGAATCATGAACTGCACACGCAGTTACTAAAAGCAATTATTGGGATAAAATAAAGTATACAAAGCAATATCATTGACCAAACAGGTGGCAACCAATCACCATTTGTGTTCATTCCCTCACGAAGTTCTCGTTCGGCCTGTGATTGGTTGAGGCTGTCTGCTTCCGAGCCCGTGTTCTGGAACGTCAAACATTTGCTTTTTTGCTTACGTGAGCCGGGAGGCTTGGATCACCGCATATTTTCTTAGTTAAATAATAAGTGGACTTCACATTTGGCGAAAGCAAATCTTCACTGGAGCATGCTTTCCCTTCACGGAAAGTTTCTACAAAGAAATTTATTTCTTTGATGCATTTATTGGCATAGGTCTTTGTTATTATTAGTTGTACCACACTTGTTAATCCACTATCGTACACACAAGAGACCGTGTATAGGAATTATTTTCATTTGATCTTAATGATTTTTTTACCGGTCAGAAACGATTAAATAAATTGAAGAATACACATGATCAAATTTAACTGTGTTCTAATTACAGGTATGAAGGATAGTGAATGATGATGACTCCAGTCAGTCCCTCACAAGTCATTGTTGTTTTGCAATTGAAAATAAAGTAATAACTCCAACTTCAATAATTGTGCGAGCAGCTCAAAGTCAGCATAATACCACCGATTGGTTACTCCGAATCTCAATTTACTTACCTATCGATTAAAAGACAGTTTACACTAGCTGTCAAGGTATAATAAAAGACAGAATTCACGTTCAATTCATTCAATAACGTATCAGCTGCCAGTTGGTTCCCTCTTTTGTCCCCAACAATGAAAATCACTTATATACGCACTGAATATTACACCAAGCGAAGAAGATCAGCAAACAGAGCATATTCTTCACACAGTTCATTTTTTCACACTTCCATTCCCCGGTGTTCAGGTGAAGTGAACCAAATCGGTCTAATCACACGGCACAGTAAGCACAGTAATTTGGCTATTGAAAAACAATATATAGACTAAACCCTTTTGGGCCACCTGTTCACATGATAATTTTTTCTGTGCGCCGAACGTTTGAAAAAAACTATTACAAATCTACGCGGAACGATGTCCCAAGTTATCTCAAGCTAACAACAATATGAGGAGGCAGCTTGATATCGTTTGATTGCGTCGGGTGTCCCGAAAAATCAAGATAATGGTTGTTCCCTCAAATTGCAGGAAATATCAATGGTCGGTTAGTAGTATTGTTTTTATTCAAATTGAAAAAAACACGTAGTACTTGTTGTTGTGTGACCTATTTCTGGTCGACAGTGAGGCGCTGTTTGTCTTCACCGTGCATTTTATACAACTAGAATATGCATTTATACAGTATACATGTCCGATCAGCGTAGAGGACGATGAATACAATACTTTTGTTCCCGATCAAAATGATGATTATGACGATTGTGATAGCTGGGGATGATAATTGTTAGATTCATCTACGATTTTACAATCGATTACCATATTTACCGGATATCCAACACATTTTCGTTCCTCTGACCTTTGCCCATTGAAGTGTCTAAAAGATTTCATTCCCTTCAAGTATCACTGATTTACTTGCGCTGTACCGCTTTTACTTATTTTATTGCTACTCATCGCGGTTGCTCATTTCCTGGTATCTCTTCTGGTATCTCACTGTGTGCTTACATGCTATTCTGACAGGTTTATCTATACGGCCTTGCCGTCGGTGATTAACTAAGAAGGTAATACAAGGTGCCTCTGATAAACTCTCCACACTTCTTTGACCAACTATAAAATTTACAGCAAAGCAACGTGAGGAAATAGACTGATTCAACTACTGTAAACTGGGGCAAGGTGATAGATAATAATTTTGATTTGCAAACAAACTCAGATTACAAAGTCTATTCACCTCCGATTTGTGACGAATTACGTATCCCCTCAGTGCAGGATCTAAAGACAATTCATATTTTGTTCTCCAAATATCGATTCTAATACAATCTGTTTGTGATAAAAATTTTCCAGGTGACACCGCTTCCCTGGATATTGGTTAGTTTCACGGTGACTCAATTGTTTGTGTTTTTGCATCCGATCTATTGTATGCCACTCTCCATTCCCGTGCTCCAGTTCACCTACTTCTCTCTCTCCGTTACTCGGAATCGCCTTCACGCCCACTTCGTCAGAACCTTCTCGAATGTATGCATTGTTGCTTTAGTCTCTTGGGCATTTACGTTAATCTGTGAAGCATCTACCAAGTTTTGTTGTTCCGAAAGTTGATTTACTACGGGTAACTGGGGAACACATTTAGTCTTTATGACAGAGAAACTGGAAATGGATTGAAAGAAATCAGTCTTCTTCTAGTCGATAATCAGTTTCAATTATCGAAAACAACGGTGCAGTAGATAGACATTTGAGATGGGTTTTAATGAAGGCTATATCTCGTATGAATATAAAAAAAATGGTGGTGATAAAGTTCACATGGATGAGGAAAGTAAAAGTAAGACTTGAAAACGAGGTACCATAAAGAGATGCCTAACGAGGGCCAAATATTGTTAAACCGGTCAAATGGTTTCAGAGATTTATCCCAAGTGAATCACTCTCAATCCATCAAAACCTGACTTTGTTGTGCAGTTTCAGAGACATCTAGCGTAAGAAATACGAATATGAAGTCACTGTTATGTTTGTGTAAGGCCGGCATTTTTATGAATGATTACTCCATATACGAATCAGTACAGGAATATGCATGCTTGCAGAGTGTATCTAACTGTGTTCCTTTTTTTACAAACGATTACACATAAGATTATAACCGTTTACGGGCCTCTAGTATGGTTTCTCTCTTCTTTATGGATTTGAACTTCGTTTGGGTGATATCATTTTTGACCCACGGGAATGAGAGAGGGCGGGAACAATCCACTACTCTCAGAAAAGGATTCCAAGGGAACCGACAAGCTCAATTAATTTTCCGCACAAATTTTACATTTAAGGAATATAATTTCACCTGTTATGGAAAAAAGTGTCGCTCTACTGACAAGCCTCCCTAGTGAATGTGTTTGTTTGTGCTCTTTGAACCCAATTTCAGATGACAACCACACGGGCGAGCGAGGTTAGTTTTAGTTCAATTGAAGTGATTTACACAACTGATACCTCTCTGTGTGTTTTTTTTGTTTTGTAAATTATCACTGAGTTTATCATTCAGCACAGGAACTCAAGCATTATTGGGATCCGAAAAATTGCATTCTTGTGGGGGAAACCATCATCAAAAAGGGTTTCGCGATTTATCATTTCCATTAAATGCTTCTCTTGATCCTTTTTTTAGGTATGTTATGCTCTACTGTGAAATCATTCATTTAATTACGTTTTTCCAAACTCCATTCGGGAACATTTATCAAATTGGAATGGTATATGTACCTGGGTGTAATATTAACTCCGACTACATCAAATTTTCCAATTTCAATATCAGATTTTGTTTCATATTTATTTCACAAATCCAAGCATCTAGCCCCCGGGCAGTTACACTTGGCTCGTAGACCTATCATGTCTTGAGGTTTGTAGGGGAACTCAGTCGATTTCTGAGGAAGATAGTTTTCTCCCAAATTATAAATTGACAGGATTATATCAGAAAAGACTCGTGTCATATGAATCACACAACCACTGTTTAAACGATATTTTTGAGGCGAAACTCACAATCTTCACCATTGAATAAGTTGCCGATGATCATCTTCTGAAGTACGCCCACAACGAACGGAATAAATGCGATTCCTCGTTGAGCTAGTGACGCGCATGCTTGAATCGTAAACTGAACTCGGATTATTCTCCTCTACCGATTTGGATCGATCATCTCTTAGATTTCATCTCTCCCCCCCCCACCCCGCCCCCTCAAAATCCGTAGTTCATACAGTTAACTACTGTAGCTAAGCTTCGTTTGCCATCAGAATCCATTTCCACAGCTCGTTCGCCGACATGGAAGTAACCATGACTTATGCTCATGGAAGCTGTGGGCCTTATCACTGTGTGTACAACCAGCCGCCCCCCTTCTGTGTATGAGCTCTGAAGAATCCGGAATATCCGAATAAAACCCGAAATACAGTGATAATTATAAAGAATACTGGTAATGTGGGTTGTTGAGGCAAGGCTATGCAGATACTGTCAACTACGCATGGCAACCCGAAGTCCCATTACAAATCACTAGCCACATATTGAGTAAAGCTGTTATTCGCCGCACAGATCATTGGTCTCGAAACGATGAAACTCTTCTCACCTGATTGGTTGTCAGGTTTCGTGTCTAAAGCTAAGGGTGTGTGTGTGGGAGGGGGGTTGGTAGAATGTGTCAATGCGCAAATTAAAAGCAGATTGAAACTGAGGCACCAAATCTCATATAAAATGGTTTTTGTAAGTTCAACAAAAGTCACGGAATGCAGATGTTTCGCAATAATGCATCGAAGTTATTAGTTTACAGGAGTCTCCTCGTGGTCCGATCCCTCGGGTCAGAAGAAAAGGCTTTGATGGTACCCATCTAACACCCTACTACCTGAATCGTGTGGACATGCCAGCCAGCCGGAATACAGATATTGATCAAACTGGTCCAACATTCTGATATTCATCACATTTGTTCCTTCCAACGATTAGTTCTTCCAGCCTCATTCATTGGATTGAATATGATATTGCCCCATAGCAGGCGTAACATATTCGTAATACTATACACCTATGCCTTTACTTCTGTTAGTTGAATGCCAATAACATGTAAAATTTGTTGATTTTGGAGATGATTGCTGGTGCCTCAGTTGTGAAAGAATAAAGCCACGGTAAACAAAATAACTAGAATTTATTCATCAAAATGACTCATGGATTTCATACAGCTGTTGTGCTTTCATGTGGTCCATATTCTATTTACCCTTGGTCAATTTTGTGCACTGGGGCAGTCGCTTTGGCATGGAGTCCACCAATTTGATTATCCAACAGAAATTGCCAGTTTCCTCTAATACGTGTAGCATCCTAACCACGGATGATCACTCTGGAAGTCGTTAACTTATTCCTGTTTCTAACACAGGGATAAGTTTTCGATTACAGATGTGCTCACTGCATGGTCTACTCACTCTATAGTGTGTGCTTCCAATGTGGTGAATCTCTTGGTACTTTCGGGTATTTCGGATTGTCAGTGTGGGTGTGGCTCACGTTTCGTGACAGATATTCAGTCCAGCTCTGACAAACGCGTTTTGCAGAATTGGGTCAAAATAGATCGATCCAGCGCTAACTGCGATCATTTTATTGTAATTTTGAACGGTTTATTCATCGTTTCACACATTGCTTAGTTTGATCTAATATACACATTCTGAGCCACTAAATACCATCGCTTTCCGCTTTTTTTGAATCCCGATCTTGTTCTTCATGAACTAATTAGCTTTTCGTGAGTCTAATTTGACACTCAATTTACGCTTTTTAATAAAAAAATAACAATTGGTGATTCATGCTCAACGCGATGAGGCCAGAAATTACTAATGATATCGATTCCCGTGGTCTTATTCTTCGAATTCTGTTTACGGAAAGCTGTTATAGGCGTCCTTCGATCGACAAACACGAACACAGGTGAGTTCAATCGAGATGATATTCAACCCAAAAAGTGAATCCCTTTCTTATCGGTCCAGTGTTGACTCGACCATCGACTACACATGTGTGTTTCGGTAATGACTCCTTGATCGTTACTGACTACCACTAAACATACTTTCATACACGAGTTTCCACATTGAGTGAGTTTTTGGTCCATGGCCCAAACTGGTTGTTCTTACGAATGCTCAGCTCTCAAGGGAAGGCTGCAATGATCTGGAAATGGTTCACTGCAAAGAAAACAGTTAGGATAAAGTGGCACAATTTAGGTGAAATGGGATTATCATCACCTCTATGTGGAGGTCGGCAATTGGAAACCAACTAAAACCAACATGGAGCCATCGATCAACTTCCTTTTTAGTCTTTAAAGCTGATCACTGTTATTAAAACTACTTCATCACCGTTAGCAATTCCAGGGTAGTGTCTTTTGCCGTCTAATGCATAATTAATGTAGTTAATTAGTTTGTTGTCAAAAGTAGAGGATGGGGAATACCGTTAGAATTAGCATTCGGTATTTCACAGGCACCATGCACTGTTGATGATCTTGAAAAGCCGAATGGGCTAATTCAACCATTCACCGTGTACATTGATTGAGCCATTCACGCAAGATGATGACCGTTGTCTGTGTAGCTCGGTAGTAAAGATTTGAAGTCCCAATCCGAAGGTTCGCGGTTCGAGTCCTGATAAGGACACAAAAAGCACGCATTGCTGACGAGTTCCAAGCAGCGCGAAGGCAGCTATCCGGTGCTCTATATCGGTTATCACAAACATTTTCATCGCATATAACTAGCTTGTAGTGTTTCAACAAATAAGAGTAGATGCAATTTCTTACTGCGCGAAAAGATTAGCTGCAGGAGATGATTAAGTATAATCGAATTCCATGTGAGTAACGGAGGATTTGGTTCAATTACAAACGGGAAATTCGTCGTGTATATTTCAAATAAAGCTTAAACCGAAAAGCCAGGATGCACTAGACAGCCGTTTCCACCTGGTTGGGTCTCATCAGCAGTGCGAATCCATCGACCCAACTCGGGACCGAATCCTGGACCTCACGGGCAGAGCGCAAGCGTTCTACCCACTCGGCCACCGGGCAGCTGATTAGACAGCTTTTGCATTTTCCATTTACACGATATAGCACAGCACATCTTTGCGAGCTTGTTGCAGACCACGTACCTCGTTCAGTTAAGCACCAGCCTCCGGGGTTATGACTCGGTTGGAAACGTTCACAGCCTGACTACTTATTTCATGTGAGTAACTGAGGATTTGTTTTATTATTCAACGAGACCTTTATTACGGATATTTCGTGAATGCGTTTGCAGAACCGAAATCAGAAAACCATAAGAACAAACAGCGTAAGTTACAACCAGCTTTGTTTTTATATAGGGACTAATTGTGTCATTTGTACATTGATTCAGTTGATCTATTTCCCTGTAACCTGTTCTGAAAGATACACGAAATTTCCATTGAAACCCGAACGTTTTGGCTGAAATTGAATTGTATAACGCACCGCTTATCTTGATTTGTTACCTAGAAATAATTATCTCGAGGATTTTCAGAACGCATGGCCTCGGGTTACTTGCGATCGCCAGATCTTCAATTGTCGATTGTCTGACTGAATTGGCCAACCCCTTCGGAATGTGTCTAACCCCACTTTGTGGTGGAGGACGGTTAGCTCTGCCTCTGCTCGTCACTGCAACTACAGGTGGATTTGTGTACAGTCTGGAGCAGAACCGGTTTGTCAGTCATGTCTACCTTTGTCCAGAGCGATTCCGCGAGTAGAGGCAAACAGTCTGAACTGAACGGGTGGGTATCTGTGAACTATAGAACTGAATTCAGGTTTCATATGTAACACATGATCATCTTTAAAATCCTACATGAGTTAGATAGCTTCGTCATCCTAGCTCGGCGATTATGTGGAACCAAACAAGTTTGTTTATTAAATAGCAACATAAAGTGAACAATAGGTAAAGTTTTCCATTTTTCCCAGTGATTGCAGCCGAGAGCTCTATTTCATGGGGCGAGAAACATTCTTTCTTCAAACACACTATTGATAGAAAAGGAATTCCTCAGGAGAATATCGCTGAACAGTGGTAGTTACCCATAAATTCCGATGGACATTCATAAAAGACAACTTAGAAACGGCAAATAATTTGCACCAAAAGTGGAATTCGGCTCTCAACTTCTCAAATTCGGGCCGTCACAACTCAAACTCACCGACTCCACTGGTGAAATTGATCTGGATAAAAGGGAACCTGCCTGGCAAATTGTTTCTCTTACTGTGTACCGGTCCATCTGCAATTTAGCTGACGCACACATGGGTCGCATAGCCCGTCTGCTATCTCAACGAATAACGAGGCAGGCATATTCCAAAGTGGTTGGTAAAGTCTGTCAAAAATAACTGTTATATTTTAATAAAACAGATAGAGGGTTTTTGTATCGTGTCATTCGCGGCATCAGCTCATTTGCGCAGAATATGTTATAGTTGAAACCTCAATTATCCGCCAAAACCTGTAGAGATTGATCACCCCTATAATGTGATATTGGTAAGAACTGTTTGATACCGTGTAATAGTGGTGTGAGTGTAAATCATGCCCCGTAGAGTCCGATACGTTAATTGATGCAAACCAGTAGATTCGGCGAGTGGGATAAACTAGTGCCTGTGGTATCAGACCCTTTTTTACCAAGCAGAAAGTAGACTGAACCAAACTGAAGTATTCTAATTATTGAACGCACGTCATGCAAATTATTCGTATTGAGAGTGAAATCACAGTCCATTCGGGGATGACTGTCACTTTTTGCTACATTAATGATTTTACATTTGATGCGGTAATAGGACATCGTGAATAAGGCTTTTTGTAACCAACCCATATTCATAAATTAGTGATAGTCACCTTCATGCGAAACAGCATGTCTGGCTGGGTAAATTTGTGGTGATTTTGATAGTACTTAATAAGTAACCTGGAATCATTCATGAAACTGTGTTTATCCGCCCTTACAGCTTTCATCCCCAAGCCAGGTGAGGCTGCATTTCATCACAGTGGTGTTCAACTGCATCGCCCCTCACCTGTTGATCGATTTACTGTTTACAATTAGATAAGACCATATAGATGTACATCAAGTTTATAGGTCCAGAAGTTTTGAAAAACGGATCCAAGACTTCATGATATATTCAATGTTTCCATATTGACCAATTCCGAACAACTGCTGCGCAACGGCAGACTTTGACCGACCGAATTGACCTGTAAGGAAGCTAGACGGTCAAATCACAATAGACTACTGGTGCTCAATGTTCATCCTATCGGGCAATATGCTCTTAAAAGGTGCGAGTCACTGTATTTTTAGTTCTATTCACGGCTTTTGTGAGCGTAAAACTCACATCGCAGTTAAATGTGTCCAGGGTAAAGAAAACTTAGTTCAGTCCCGAACCTATCACGTGCGTTTTCGAAAATATGTGAAAGATGATTGTGAGGAGAGCGGAACACACCGATTCGAGGATCTGGTTGACGGGATGGAAACGGCAGGAAAAGTGAATCGATGCGACCCATGAGAAGAGTCCTCTGAACGAACGTTTCACAAGCAGTGACATTCACACAAATTATGTTTTCACTCTTCCACCGTAATTGAAGAGACACGGCTAATGACGGTCAGTCCACGTTCAAGTAGCTCAAAATCTTTTGTTAAAAAATTTAAAAAGAACAATGAGTGGAGTAAAAAGTAAATCGGAGGAAAGACAAACTGGTTCACTTCATTGGAGATAATAGAAGTTTGAATTCTAACGTGATGAAGTTTACGTATGTGGTAAGAAAGTCATCGACTTTGCTGACGATATTTTTGATTATGACGAGTAAATAAAGATTATCATAGATAAACTCCGCTGAGTAATCTATGGAATTTACTCGTTATATCGATTTAGAATTGATTGATCCCGGATCAAGTAGGATGGAAGAAAGAGATGAAGTCAAAATACATTTATTTATACGGATTAAAAGATAGGCCGAAAATGGTAGAAAACTGTTGGACGTCATTTATGTTGCTAGAGAATTTTAAAAGATCAGACCAATTGCCTGGAATAAAACCGCATCGTCAGCGTATTTGAAGAATGGAGTAACGGAGTCAGTTGATAAATCGCTAATACAAGTTGAAAAGAGGTATGGGAAAGAATTCAATCCTGTTGTACCCCGCAGCTGTTCACCAAATTATTGAACTTCTTTCAGTCTTACCTGCCTCACTGAATTCTCACATGGAAGTAGTTAGTAAACCGGGATAATGACTGTTTAGAATGACGGAATCTCCCCAGAATACCAAGAGGTTGAGGGCGAAGAACACAAATTTAAGCAGACGAATTTTCCAGACCTATATAACGTACAGATTTCACACAGTCATTCAAATACTTAGTAATTTAATGCCGATGTGAGGAAACTGCTTCCAGCGTGCATCTGGTTGGTGTGTAGGCAAACCGATTAGGGTAATGTGGAGCCTCAGCGGGGGAATGAATGTGTGTTTGGATGAAGCGTTCTGTTAGTTTCAGACCAAGAGAAGTTCAAGTGATAGGGCGGAAGCGTTTGGTAAGAATGGTGCAATTAGAAG
>UZAN01041809.1:0-23278 GCA_900618425.1 Echinostoma caproni
CACACTTCACTAACCAGCTCTTGTCCTTCCTGACCACTCTACCTGGATATTTTTCCGGGTCTCATTCGTCTGTGCATTCCAAAAATTATACCGTGTCGGCAGTCAACATTCTTCTCTCACTTATTTGCAGCTTTCACATTGGTTCCCAGTGTCACAGTGGAGAACAGTACACACGCTGATACGACTGCGTGTTTACACACTTAGTTTCCCTTTCCTGTGACTGATATTCGTTATGTTCAATACGTCATTCATGCACCTCGTTCAGTGCTGAATTATCTCAGTCCTCCACTCGCTTACTACTAATGTGTCCATCTTTCTCTCTCTCATTCACTCAGAGTTCCACCACAGCCATTGTATGACCTTTGAAAAGGATGATTTGTCTGTTCTCTTATTTGTTTTGTTTTGTTTTGTTTCTTTTTCTCCCGGTATCCAGACACTATTTTATTCAAATGCATTTTTCGAAAATTCCCCTCGTTCATCGTCCGCTTTGTTCAAATCAACCTTTTAATTTCTTCTTGACTTTCCACCCGTTTCTGCCCCCCCCCCGTTGTGGGAGTTTACCTTTTCGTGACACGACATTATGCTGGAAAACAAAGTAATTGAAAAGAGGTTACACTCAGATAAATACCTTTCACACACTTCACCGCTTCCACCACCACCATCATCATCATCTTTCCCATCGCATTTCCAGACTTTCTTTTACCCATTCCTACAGTTCTCCAATACTTACATTTCACTCTGGTCGATTGATTCTTCACAACTTGGTGCAACACACCTGTAAGTGTGTCTCTATCACTTTAAATTGTCTTGTTTCTTTCACTGATCTTTCTCACTCATCCCCGTTCGCCTCCAAACCCTCCTCTCAGTCGAAAATTTCTCCGTCTAAAGTATAGACACATATACATACATATATGCATAGCTATGTAAAAGTCAATACAATCATGATGATTATGCTGCTGCGCACATTTCGGTGCTGCTTTAATAATCATGTCGGGTTTTGGTTCTTTATTCGCCTTGGATTGGACAGGGTGTAACAAGTTACTCATACACACAATGTGCTAAGTGCACGTTCTACCCGCGATGCTGTTTGTTGCTCAAAGACCAAGTTGAGCGCGCACGGAAATTTGAAAACCAATAGTTGAATGGATGTCGTCAGCAATGCACATAAAATATATCGGAGTTCAGATCAACGTGTAATGTAGTCAAAATGCGAGCGCATTATTGACTAATACGATTGAAAAAAAAAACAGTTACGGAGATCAATCAACACCTTTGAGGATTCATCGGTTATCGTAATTCGCTTTCTACTATCACTATTAAATCAGTTGTGCAACGTTTGGTGACTCCTAGCTGAGCCGTGCGACCAATTTGTTAAAGCAGAGATCTTTTCCTTCAATTTATTCAAGCTTGTTAGGAACAGTCAATTAAGATCCTGATTAAAATTATCGGACAAAATCACTACCACTGATAGACTGAGTGTGACTTATAGACTCAACCGGTTCAGTAACACTGTTGTATGTTGTACCATTTGCAATAGAAATGGAACTGGGCTCGATTTCACTTTCTTTGTAAACCAGTGGTGGTTGGTATTTTGGGTGATAGCCTGCCTCATTGACATTAGCGTACGCTGTTCGTTGAAAGAATGAGAGCCCTACTCCAGTTTCAGTTTTCACAGCCAATGACCATGCACTTTCGTGCACCGGTTTTGGCTGCTGTCTTTTGGCCGCCCGTTTGGATTAAAGAATCGAATGAAGATTGGAATGTTGAGAGCAAATTCAGGCGGAAGATAGAGAATTCCTATAGACAGCCTCACTACACCGAAGAATCACTCACAAATCTAATTAATAGCTTAGAAATGGGCCTAAGTTTACAAGACAAACCAAATATTTTCAGATTCCCGTCAATCCATGATCAGTACAGAGAACAGTCTACTAACGGAAAAACATTGATAGTATCTAGTGGAACCGGCTGTGCTGGCAGTGACAGCGTATTGCATGGCATGCTGTTCTCAATGTTTGATTTGTTTTCTCCCCGCAAGCACAGCTCAACCGGATTTTGCAGTCTCGATATTCTTGGGATTGTTCTTTTTCGAATTATCCTAGGAATTTTGAAATTAAATTAGAATTCATCGATGTGACAGTTATGTATTGGACGCTCTGATTTAGTTAGTATAAGTTGATGCCGTTATTTCAGCGCACTGGAGTACTGTCGTATCAAAATATCAAGGCTGGTTTATACTCGAAATGGTTTCAATTGTTCACTCACTATCTTCGTAGTATTTTGAACTGAAAATGATAATGATAACCGGTAGATATGTAAGTACCAAAAACCCACGAAAGATTTATCGTTGCCGTTGGTGGGGCATTGTGATTGTAGAATTTTCGTCAGAACTATCAAAAGTGAACGAATGTGCTAAGCATTTATTCACTTAATCCGATAAGATCAAGTTTGTGTGGGCACTAAAGAACCATGGGATTCATCTGGCAGAGCACCCTTGAAACAAAGATTGATCAAAAACCAGGGACGTGGTTGATGACAGCGAGAACCGAGAGGACGGCCGGAGTGATGGTAGTTTATAGCTAGATAGGTGCGGGGTAAAGTCAAATATATACCAAAGTTGTTGCCACATCTGAACCGGACAAGCCGATCCTTCCCAAATTCATCCAGTTCATCGACTGGTACCGAGATTATTAGGTGTCAAATGCAGAGAACTTGATGTGGATGGTCTGTGAACAGAGAATGAAGAACTACGGAGCGGGAAGCCTCGTGGTAAGAAATGGGTTAATTATGGAAGATCTGGGATCGTATGCATGTGAGGAATGACAAGTTGGTGGTGGCAGTGGGTACAGAGCGTGGTTCGAGGCCCAAAATGCGTTCATTCAGCCTATTGATCTTTGCCACAAAGTGGTGAAGCTGACACCACTGGTCGCCTATGGGATGAAAGCGGTCTATCTGTCATCTTTGCAGTGCCAGTTGTTTTTCTTCTGAGTGCCAAGAAAATAAAGATTTGACACCAGGAACCACCCAAGCAACCAGTAGTCATCAATAAAAATCTACCAAGCAACAAACCCCACATGACAGTCGGAATAAGCATGAGGAAACCATACGAACCAGTGCAGCCAATGAAAATGACTAATGAAAAACAGCCGAAGCTGCGCCATCCAAGGGGGCAATGGTAACAAAGAGGTGTCATCCTCTGCTCTAGATAGTAAATACTTTGTCTTCCGGATCAACCAGGGATCACAAGGTTGATGGTTGAGAGGTAAGAATTTGGTCCAGTAATGAGCCTGAGGCGAGCCGGTAGAGGTTAAGGACCACAGGGGGATCACACTCAGCCGGAAGGATAACAAACGTTCCTCAAAGAGGCACACAGGCGCAGCATATGTAGACACTACCCAAGATATTGTTCAAGACAACGCAAAACCAACAAGGCGACGGCCACAACTTGCCATACGGTCTGCAGTTGACTATGACAATAACACTGGGATGATCCAGTTACAAAACTGATTGATTTATTGATCTCAGTGATACAACAGGAACAGTACGATAATGACGAGGCATGCCACTGACCAATGGTGGCCGAAACTGTTCCAGGTGAGCCAACAGCGTGAATCGTGGGTCATGCTGCTGCGAGGTGTAGAATGGCTGCATAAAGTAGTATGTGTACGTAACTTGCTTTTGAAATTGACCAACAGGCTTTTGTCCATCTCTGTTTCAGTAGTAGGCTGAATCTTACCTGGTTCGCTTACATTCTCACGCAGCTTCTTGCTGGTTTGTTCGGTTGACCAGGGTTTCGCATGGAACGACTATTCAACAATTTTCCCTTTATACTGATGAATAATAGTCCGCACATTCTCTAGCGATTAGTCTGTTTCGTTTGACACATTAATCTGTTTTCGATATCTCTCATGGAGTTCATGGGACATATGTTTTCTTCCAATTTGGTGTTGACTATTTTCATTTGACTATGTGCTCGAATATTAGTCACATGTGTCAAGGCAAAAGTAGCCAGGATGTATCTACGAGAAGGTTCCTTTATGAAGTTATTTTAGATTTATCCGTTCTTGTGAATCAAATTCCGTGTACGATTAGTAATTCGATTCCAGAGAACCTTAGTCTCCCAACGAACACGAGTTCCCCAGAGAAACTCTGAGTGAGATTTGCATCTTAATGGGTGCGTGTCATGCTAAAAATATTTAATTGATTCTTCAGCTCGTTCCCCATTTCAGTAAGCTGGCAACGAAAAGTGAGTAAAGCTGATCGTTTTCTGTTCGTGAAAACTTTCTCTAATTTTGCCTTACTATGAAGGTTGGAGTGTTCGTTTCTAGGGCGTGACGACTGACGTTTGTTCTTGCCCAAGTAAATGTGCATCATCCCCACTGTTTCCCTTTGATATACATTGTAATTACTCCACTGCCAAAATGATTTTACTGGGTACCAAATGACGCACGTAAACATTTACGCGTTACTTTGCGATTAAGTGAGTCCGACTTAGCATAGGACACTTTGCTGTACAATATAAAAGATCCGATTAAAATGTATATTACAGAAATATGAGTATCTATTGCCCTTGCTGAATAATCCCGTGTGAATTTGGCATATTCGATCGCCTATGGTAAATTTTGCTTATCCAGTATTCGAATTGATGGTCAGTGAGGGAGTGGTGAACAGATTTACGAACAAACTGGCGCTGCGAATGGGTTGAACTCCTAACAAAGCGCTCGCTGACCCATCTGGATCGAATGACCCGGACACCGTGTGATGACACTGAGTGTCTGTGTCCTGTTGGTTTGCATTAGCCGGACTCCTCGTTCTCGTGGCATACTTTAGACACGTCTGTGACAGTACCAATATTAGGCTAATTGAGAAAATATGTTCCACGCCCGGAGAGATTAAGCCCAGTCCAATTTTGTTTACCCACCAACACGTTTGGAGAGAGCATATGCGAGCAGTTTGTGTTTCAAAGATGCCCTCCTAAAAGCCAATTTCGTAGGAATGTGAAACAGTCATTGGCAATTTTCGATAGGAAATGCCCCGAGGCAGTTGAAATATTTCACTATTCATTTGAAGAATACACTCAACGTGGCATTCCACATGCATTCTGCAATGACTAAACCGAATGGTGGTAGATGAAAAAATGAGAAAACTTCGTAAACCACTGGGATTAGATGATCCTTTCATTTCTTAGAAAGACCAGAATACTTAAAGTAACAAACTGGTTCTTC
Organism: Echinostoma caproni; assembly: GCA_900618425.1. Taxonomy (NCBI): domain Eukaryota; kingdom Metazoa; phylum Platyhelminthes; class Trematoda; order Plagiorchiida; family Echinostomatidae; genus Echinostoma; species Echinostoma caproni. Next base: position 5,226 of record UZAN01041809.1, read on the forward strand.
ACAAATCTTTCAAGCGTCAGCTTGATGATGTTCTGGCAAACATTATGTTTCAACACCCGACTACATAGTATATTCTCTTGTTCTCGTCAAAAACATTACATTACTATTTTACTTTAATGAACTAACTGTGGTCTTGTGAATCGTGTTCCGAACAAAAGTGTAAACCGTATGGGATTTGATAAGTGAAGTCTTTGTAAGCTTTTCCCGTAATAAAAATTTGAATTTAAATTTAAATTCATCAAAATGTGTGCGTTTTCTGTTGATTTTTAATCCATCGGCTAAAAGTGGATCGATTCGTTGTTGGATCACGTTTCCATCGCACTGTTCTAATAATCCAGTCCAAAGTTTGTACAAGTTTTCCGCTCTCTCAGTCCGTAGCAATAAGTTTTATGCACCACGAATAGGGGACCTTTCGACACAAATTACGAAGTAGAATGCAGTGAAAAGACCGTAGATAGGATACTGAAATCTGCATTCTAATCGACTGACTCATACAGAGCATCATAGGCTCTTCCTGAGTTCAATGATGTGTGATTTACGTGACGTAAATGGGGCATAACTTAGAGAATAATGTGTTCTTAGGTGCTTGAGAAGGCAGGAGTTCAAGTTGGGATGGAATACTACGAAGGAATATGGATTGAAGAGGCTTTCCATGAAGAGAGTGTCGGGATTTAGACAACAGTAAATTTTGCATCCTGATTATAGATCTATAAATGTTTGTTTGTCTTGAAGGCAACAAGGGCAATATGCAGTAAACCACTCGCACATGACTGAAATTCGAGGAACCTGAAAACCTGGAGGTATTCTCTGGTTTTTAGGTTAGAAAAATTGTGGAGATGTACAACCGATGGGGTAAAACACGCAAAATCCTGAATTTAAGTAGCTAGCAAAGCTGAAATTCAAGCCTTCTCAGTTTAATTGAGTAAAATGCCAGTTTATGGATGATCATTGTGAAAAGTGAAGGAACAACAAATGACTCACCTAAGGTTAAAACTGACTGCAGAGAATTTGGCAAAACTTGACTTGAGCAGATGAATTAGTGACAAGTTGGAAATGTCTGTTCAGTAGGTTGCAGATAATTAAAATATGTAGGTAGCATTACGAAAAGACCATTCAAACACATCATTCACGTAGTGCATACCAAGTAAAGAATCAGTAGCGGACTCAAAGGCCCTTAACGTACCTAAAGAGAAAAAGGTTATTCTAACTGCAGCAGGTAAGCTTTGTCTGCACAATCTGTAACAAATTAGATGGTATTACGCCAACATGAAATAGGTGAAGAAACTCACAGATACAAAATATTTGTGTAAAGAAAGTAATGATGAATTATTTAAAAGTTTCCAAATCTCTGTCCAAGGTATGAGCAACGGATTGTGTACCAAAACGGATAAATATTAAAGGTTGAAAGAAAGATTTTGTATGCCTAGTGTCTGAGATCAAAATATCTCAACAGCAAGCCACCATTTCCGTGGTGGTTTCCTCAAAGTTGTGATATTTTTCTTCGGACTATAGCTTTGCAGAGAATAATAAAGCCTTTTTAATGAATATTTACTCATGTACCATTTAATGAAGTTAGAGAATGTAGATTTTTATTATTATTATTTGCCGTGAACTGGATAATGGGCCGTTCGATGGAAGGATACTAGGGAGCTCAGATCTCTCCGAACTTATGGCTCACCGACTTGGAATTCGCGGACGAACTTGTCGTCCTTGACGAGGACATGTCTTATCTCCAAGTAATCCGCATCAGTCGACAGGCCTCTGAGATCGTCCTAGAGGTGAACACATCATAACCTTTGCGACAGTTCTGATTCATCCCGAAAATGCTTTACCACTAAACGATGAGCGGATCGAATCGAAAGCTTCAAATACTTGGGCTCAACCATTCTCCCCAACGGCCAAGCTAAAGACTGGGTGCAAATGCGCGTCGATGCTGCAAATAGGGCACTTTTACACTTGAAGAATCCCTTTTGGAGCAGAAATGACATCAGCCTCAAGACAAAAATCCGAGTTTTCTCCACAGCAGTCCGTCCTGTTTTGCCATACGGCCACTCAGAGTCGAAGACTGTTGCAGATTAGAGATCTTTGATCACTGGTGCTTAAGAATAATTCTGGGAGTACGATGGAGGAATCAACTCACAAATAAAGTGATCATTATTCGGTGTTTTAATCTTGTACGGCTGAGGACGCTAATGCAACGGCGGTGACTACAATGGTTTGGCCACATTCTTCGTAAGTCCGATAATGACCTGACAAAAGCTGTCTTAACGCCACCTTTCTGCCCGAACTGGCGCTGTCGGTACGGCGGACAGCTGAAAATCTGGTTTAACACGAAAGGATACTGAAAACCTTGGTCTCCGTTCCGTCTGCGGCATTCGCTAATTCAAGTCAAGCTGGATCACAATCTGCGCTAATCTTGCCGTAGATCGCCCAGGGTGGCAGCGGAAATTCGAGATATCCATGAAGCCGGCTTATCCTCTCCCAGAAGCCATTCGCCGTAAAGTAAGTGAAGTAATCAAATGTATTGCTTAAAAATGGTTCAGATATAAGTGTACCGAAAAAACAACGACGACAACAACAATAACTTGTACTACTTTTAACTACATTGCATTATTTGAGATGAAAGTAAGTTTTTGTTCACCATGAGTGAATAGTCACGAAATAAAATTATGATTCGGTGCAAGGTGGGTTGTATATGAAATTTACAATTCTTTGAATGAGAAAGAATTTACTATATTCACTAATACACCAGAGACAAGAAATAACTAGTGCCGATTGGTATCCATGTGTACGTACTTGCACTCATCCCCATTTATCTAATTGCTTCCTGGATCAGCCTTTACCGTTCTATGATACAAGGAATTTAGGACAAATTAGTTTCTCCAAACAATGGGGCTAATTAACGACTGAGTCACTGCTAGTCTGTTGCTTTTTCGGTAACTTCTAACAATCAAAATAGTGAAGTGGCATTCAAACATGGTTTGGAAAGCCAAAATGATGTTTTTTCTTTCTGGTAAAATTCACTTTTTCCTCCTTTTTATCACATCCAGATGTCTGCATCAGTCACTCCGGGATTCTGTCAACCGATGTGTAATGGATTAAAGTCGGAGTTTCATTTCCACCTTGCTGGATTATCCCTGATCAGGTTGCCTGTCATTGTCCGTAATGAATCTATAACCGGAGGCCAGATTTCAACGCAATCTAAGGTGTTCCTGTTCACGGTTCACGGAGTTTGTTTCAAATCAAGTCGGGCACAATGAAGCCGCGGAAAGCAATCTGTCCGTTTTATTTAATCAAATTAGGTAAGCTGAGGAGATAGGGCGATACTTGGGTAGCTGGGTTTGGGGGTGGGTGAATAAGTAGATGCGGTGACACATCCATAGATCGAGAGACAAACAGACCTGTATGGAATACATTTGAAGCTCTGAGAAACGGAGTCGGTTGGCCATTCATTTGCTTCGATCAACCGACAATCCTGAGTTCAGCCTCACATAATCGCAAAGGTAACAGATGTGACGCACAGACAAACACGTTTATACGCATCTACATTCATCCCATCCACTGAATTTCGCTGATCTCACCCTTCCTCTTAAGCTATCTGTCTCTGGCGAGTTCAGATGAGTCACCAGCCTGATCGGTTTAGGAAATTCGACACGGATCGATCGGTTTTGATCGTTTGACAGGTGCATTGAACGAGAGCTCACCCTTTGCTAGGCAATGGGTGTTCGAACTGTTATTGTCTTAGGGTGGAGGACAAATGAATGGAAATGCCGAGGTGGGGAAAGAAACAAATGAACAGAATGATCAACAAGATGATAAACAATTTCCTGTGGTTTTCTCAAATTTTATTTGCTGAAATTCTTTGCTTTTTCGAGGAGCGGTAATTTTTTGTATGTCTCTCTGTCTTCCCGCCTGCTTGTTTGCCATTTGAAATCTATTCGGGTTGGAGTGTAAGCGTTTGCTTGTATTTTCATGGTCTCTCGCGTGCTCTCTGTCAGTCCGCGAAATCGTCCGGAAGCAGTGTTTCCCGGATCGGTCGCATTTACAAGTCATTGTCGCAACACTGTTTCAAGACAGAAGATAGCAGCGTAAGTGTGTGCGTCCCTATGTATGTTTATGTGTGTGGCAACGTCACTATGGATGGGTATGCCTGTGTGTACATCAGTGATGTGCAAATATGGTAGTAATATATGCCTTTCTAGAGGATTCAATCCCTCATTCAAATGCCATCTTTCGACAATGCTGTGTGGGGTTTGTTGACTTTGGTGATGGAATTGACGACTCCTGCTGTCGCATACAAAACCAGTGACGTTGGCATGCAGTCACACGCGTGGGGAAAGCCAAAAAATAGAGATTGTAATCGACAGAGAGAAGAAAGAATTACCGCGCAGAGAAAATCATGCATTATACATATGGGTATTGACCAACCTCGTGCAACACCCTGACTTTCACCCGATATGTGTAGTGTAAAAAGTATGGAAAATATCTTCTGTTTGACTTAGATGGTATGCTGGTCTCCAAATAGAAGAAAAGCCTTAATGTTTGATGTGATATTATATGGCCAAGTTTGTAAGAAAGACAAAAATGATGCAAACGAATTACAAAAGAACTGCCGAAAAATCTCGCATAACATCGCAGACATTGTTTACTCCATTATATTTATCCACAGCTAAGTTAGGAACAGTGCCGATAACAGATGACCATACTGAAGTTTTTATCTATTAACTAACTTTACTAAATGATGAATCGTGACAGGAAATTCTCAGAAATTTACAATTGTGCTGAAAATGGTATTTCGATTCGCGTGACCGTCAACCCCTGCTGATATTTCCAGAACTCGATTGGGAAGGGAGTCACGATCACATTTGGTTAACCAACCAGTGAAGTAGGTTCATTACTCAGCAATATATTTTACGTGATTCAAGTAGTAGGAGTGAACAAGCACCACCATAAAGTAAACAGTTAATTCGACTACCTTGTATTCGAAGCTCAGTGCTACCTATAATTCAGTTAACAATTCTATAGCCACTGGTTTAATGCTATTGAACTGGATGCAATCCGTCAAATTATTACTGGTTAAGATCAAATAGAATGATTTTTCATTGGCTTTCTGACAATCTTTATTTTTGAAACATATGCGGTGTCTTCAGTTGACTGAATTTGTTTAAATGGTTTGCACTTGAAGTACTTCTATATGTGATTCTACCAAAAACATACAAAGATAATTAACAATACAGGGTTTCAAGGCACATTCCAGTCAGTCTGATAACAGAAATACCTCAAAGTATGAAATTCTGGGCAGATCATCAAATTAACCTAAGTCTTCTATTTAACTTACAATTGGTCAAGACTTTTATGACACCTAGAACTGAGAACAACCGGTGGGGGAGAAACGATTTCATTTTTCAAGTTATCAGACCGTGACGATAGCATCGAAGGAATAAGATACAGAATAGAGAGTCGGTGCATTCAAAAAATATTTGCTTTGAATTTGATTTCAACATTCCAATCTTCTTTCTGCTCTTTTATCCAAATGGGGCACCAAAAGATAGCAACCAAAACCGGCACAAGAAAATGCATGGCTAATAGTTGTAAACACTGAAACTGAAAGTGAAACTATAGTGGACCTAGGACAAAAGTGGCTCACGGGTGTAAGTCAGGGATGATACTTGATTAGTTTAATGTTAAATAAACTTCTCGCATGTTATGTGGAACCTGATAAACACTAAATTCAACTTAAACGAGTTAAGGATTAGACTTTATGAAATAAAAACTGAAAGCTCAACTTGGTCTGGAATCGCTTTATAAGTAGGTAGATTTATCTAAGTGATATACCTGTTTTTATCCAATGATAGTGTATTGACTCAAATTTACACCTTTTTAATATTTCAGCTCACTTCAGTTTCATTTGAGACTCGTTTTATTCATGACGTACTTCGGTCACGTGGTTACTCAGAAACCTTTATTGATAAATATCTACGATTGAACATCAACACAATCAGACGCTGGACCGTTCCTCACAAGGACGTTCTCACTGCTGTCCTGTTTAAGGGCATAGATGCCTTGGAAGTTCTCAAAATACGTCCATCTAAGGTGTTCTCTAGAACGTTCCCTGCAACGTAACCATATATTCTCACTGCTAATCGGCCTTTAATGTTAGAGCAAACAAAAGTTGTCTCATCAGTTCAAATCCTTCAATGCATATCTTTTCCAGTGCAACTGTGGCGTACAAAACATTGGACATAAAGCTAGGCGATTATCAAAATGTATTGCTGTGCACTGTACTACTGTCCTATGCAAGGGAACGGTTAGTTGCGTTCGTAGATCGGTTCATGATCATATTGTCGATCGCGGGCATATTGTGAAAAAATTGTTTGTATTCAAAGTACTTCACACTGAACCCCGGATATATGCTTAGGAAATAAGAAGGCGCTTTTTAACCTCTACTGAGACGATTGCAAATCAAATTTTCAAATGGAAACTACGCAAACAATAGAATGTTGTCCAGACTCTGTTGTTACTCTAACTTGTGCATAAAGCAAAGCCTATAAGCCCTCCTCTACACACACTCACCCCCCGCCCAGTTTAATCTACCAGAATCTTAATATAGTTGATTACTTTTGTCTCCATTGTCCGTTTCCGATTAAGTAAATTCATCCTTCTCTCTCGTTTTAGCTCACAACTTTCAGCAACATTTTGATCAGCTCATTTCTCTAACGTTATTTCATTTAATCTTTGTCCTCTAATCCCCTATATGACTCCAACATTGACTGCTTCTAGCCTTGTCAAATTCGCTTGCTCTGCATGTTCGCCTCTGTCATCATTATAAACTGAATGTTAATGAGGCAGTCAGATATGTGCACTATGATCGCCTCCTATAGGTAACCACGTGATGCGATATACCCAAATTAAATTTCCTCGTAAACGCCATCCTCTGAATAAGGGAAAACCGTTTTTGTTTGTTGACAGATCAGTATACTGGTTGGGATTCAAACCCACGCATGAGCACCGCCCGTTCAACTCAGCCGGCTGAGCGTACACAGTACAAAAGTAAGGGTGGCGTACACGTATGGTATCCAATCCCGTCAACCCAAATGTAAGACAATCGTCTTTCGCCATTTGTTACCTAAGAAAAATTTGAGCAAAGTACCTGAGCCTTAGAGCTATTCTGATGGATTTTTGTGGACTGTGGGAAGGCGTCGATTTTGGTCAACCTATCATATCTACTTTTCGAAGGTGCTAAACCAATTCGTTCAAATCCCTAAACTTTGGCTGTTCCCAACTCGGACTGATCAAATTAAGCTGTTAGAGAATAAGATGCTTATTTTTATCCAAAATCTTTTAGGTTTCTTCTTTCCGGCCTAGTTTTATTTAACCTCTGAGGCCGCAAATCGAACCCATTCATCTGAAGGGTGACAAACGTTTACTAAACACTACAAACACACACTCGCGCTTACGCCCAGTGAAGCCTAGTCACATATGATATCTTTTCCATCTCCAGCTAGCTGCAACATTCAAACAATCTGATCACCGAGAACACTTGCGGTACAAGAGAAAAGTCATAAAACTTGCAATAGTTCATTGACTGGTTCCCGTGTTTATTTACCTTCTTCCTCTTCTTCTCCCTCTCGCTCTCTTTCACTACCTCCCTGTGTGTCTACCTTCGCGTCATTCACTTTTCCTTATTGTTTCGCCTAACTAGTATTTATTCCTTGCACAGGCACCACTCTCCACACCGGACATTTTCGTCTCCCTCGTTTTCACCTGGTCGGACAGACCAAGTGTCATAAAACTTCAATGAGATAAAACCACTAACTCAGAAGCTGGAGTAGCTCATATTGTGGTTTGTTTTCCTCATATTGTCTATCCCAGATTGATGAGACAGATAGCCAATCGGAGAAAATTTGGTCATCTGAGAAACTGTATAGGTGTTCAGTCGTTCGGTTTGACGGTTCCTGAAGGTGGTTGGTAAATTTTTATCTCACTGGATCAGTACATTTGTTTGAAGTTTTTTGTACTATTCTTAATTCAAAAACAATGTTGGCAACAAACTTGATACTATCCAGTGGAACAACGGTTGTACAAGTAATGCATAACTAAATAGTTGATCACCATTCCTATACTGTCAAGCTTTATGACACTATTATATGGGAGACATATCGTTTTCCACACTTAACAGTATTTTGCTGAAACGTTTTGGTGGAGACTATTCAGAGAGGCTTGCTAACTGAAAAAAGGAAGTACTGAATACAGCCAGTATGCATATTCTGGGTATTTCTCGAAGACGGATTTGAGAGCCAGAATAACCAAATTAGTTCGTCCGAAGTTTTAGTAAATTATCCTCAACAGAGCAACGTGTTCCTCGATAACTGTTCCCTAACACACGAATATTTAATAGTGGGTGATCACTTACTTCAAAACATGAGGTTGATGATTTTATTATTTTTATGCATTATTCCTAGTCCCAAATATGACAAAAAATGAGTGCTTATAGGTATTTGCGATAAAATGTACACTAAAGGTATTCTGCATCCTTGGTATTGAGCCTTTTCGTTACACATTGAGAGAAAACAATACCCGCCTCATAGTGACGTATCACTTTGTTCATCTTTTTACACCACAGTGGTACATCACATCATTGGCTGCTCCCCCGGCCTGAGTGTGAATGCTTATTGACCAATGAATGCACTCATTTCGACCCTCTAAGAAAGGCAACGACCGTCGCTAATCTAGTGTTGCATTGGACTACCGGCTTCGTGTTTTGAGGGGAGTTGCTCCCAATCTTGGTCACGCCTTCGCCAGGGCAGGTGTTTAAAGATAGAAAGAAAGGAAGAACGGACTAGGAGGTGTCCCGAATGACATCCTCGTAGCTGATGCTTCGGGTACAATAACAGGTTGACTGTTTAAATTATTAATGACTCAGCCCCTCTACTGCCTCTAACTGTCTGGATTCTTCATATACCCTGTGTCAAAGAAACACAATTATTCTTAATTTTTTTCGTGTTTGCGGGTTTATTTTCCGGGGACATAATCAAGCAATCCAAGGAGAAACGAGACAAAACTGCAAGAAATTCTCTTCTTTTTTTCTTTCTTTTTCTTTTTCTACTGTCCTAGTTCGGCAAAGTGGGGGAGGGAGGGGGAGATGTAGTCTTGCTGCAAATGCAGCTCAATTTATTCGCGATCAAAGTTAGCGTACCAACGTTTGCCGACACAGTGGACCTATTGGACACCCAGCTTCATCAATTCAAATGGAACCGGATGCGATGCAAGAAGCAAATAATACTGTTATCCCATTCGTACTATGTGCGACCGTATCGGTTACTGTTAGTAATCACACAGCTTCCTATCAACGACAAGAGAAAAAAACTTTATCGTCTTCTTCAGGATAAGTATTCCTATTGGTATTTAGCATTCCACCTCCTCAGTTTGTGCTTTTGTGTGATCGTAAAATTTTTGCTTTAGTATTAGTTTTTGATTTATTGATATTTTTAGAAGCATTTTTCTTAAAAGCATAAGTGTAAAGGTAAAGTTGAGAGATCTTCTGAAGCAAAGGTATCCAAACGATAATCTTTATAGCGATTAATTAAATGCGTTTCTCTTATAAATAGAGCAACTCATATTCTGAAAATGTACAAACGATGTATATCTTCAAGTCCGGTGGATCAGACTCGATATCAAAGAAATAATACTCACCGTTTCAGGTTTGGTCAAATGTCTCACCGATCGGGGCAAGAATGCATACCAAACAATCGGCTGAAAACCAGTTACTAAATTCTGCCTTGATTGATAGTCTGAATGGGTGGGATGGATGGATGCCAAAAGCAAATCAAAAGAGAATACTACAGGAGAGCATTGAATCGAATTCTTTTAGATATTATATTTTGCCAACTGCAACAAAATGAAAGAAATAGGTGACCGAATAAGCAATTACCAAGTTAATGTTTCACAAATAAAATTCCAATTCATGACCTTGCACTCGGAGTAACAGCTGAACGCACAAAGTCGAATAACAAATGAACTAATTATTGCCTTGAATAATATTCGTTGAGCTTACACAAACACCAGCTTCCAGCATGTTAGCTTGGTGGTATAAGTTTGGAACCCGCAATAGTTAAGTCACTTTGTACTGGACAGGACTGGTATGTATTCTATGGTAATATCAATTCATTTATTTCAAAGCCTTTTACAAATGCTAACGGTGCTTCTGACATTACTGCTTGTTCTCGGCACCGAGCATTGTACTTTGCGGATGTATTGAGAAAACGATGTTTATTTACGAACAGTTGGTCGGTTCAAAATTAACCATATTTTCACGTGGTTTACTCATCCTGACTAGGTGTGAAAAGACCCAGTTTTTTGTATGTTGTTTAGCATTTAAGCCTTCCGATAAAATCTTGAAAATGCCTGAATTAAGAATCGTTAAAAAGCACTAATACTTTAAAAGGAAGCTAGCAGATGTTTATTTGAATAAACAGTAAATTAAACATACTTGGGAGATTGGTTGTACCTACTGGGTGCCAAGTGCTCACTTACGTTACAACAGTTGGCAAACATAAATTAATTGGCTTATGAAGAAAATGTGAAATTTCCGTGATAATATTTGCGTTCCACTAACCAAGCCTGATGCAAACTCAAAACAACCACCCTTACCGAACCGCATCGTCTAGTATGTGTTTGTTCCTAGTTTTTCCTAATGAATTGTATTCATTTAGTGGAGCATAGTTAAATTGAACGCAGCCGAAGTTTTCGCTTTCTTCATTTTAATCTAATCATGATTTTGGCTCCGGCTTTTTTCTCGTAGTGAAAGGAAAGCTTTTGTCACTTACTGCCTAAACACAAAGTTTGTATGCCTTAATATAAATGGAAATTAATAACTTGTTTGTTCCACATATGTTACAACTTAGCGGGTTCATACATGTTAAAGCAATTTATCAACGAAATAATTGCGTTACGCCCAAACTACGTATGTCCCTTCTGATCTTATTGATTAGACTCATTTTCTTCCTTGAAGCTCAATTGATTGCCTGCACAACAAAATGATGTAGAACCAAACCTTATGATGGCTATTTACCACCACCCATCGCATTAGAGACATGAGATAAGCAGCTTGTAACGTCTATTGCTCGATTGTTCAACATGTGCTTGTCATTCGATTCAATCTGTGATCGTTGGGAGTGTACCCCGGACAGAAATAACCCCCACGAAAGGCTCATCATAGCTGATTCGCATGGTCAGAACATCTGTGCCACTGAAAGCTTTTGAAAGTGTCATGCTGCACCGAATAGTGCATCTATGTAACACATATCAGCCCCTCAATTTCGCTTACGGATTAAATCTATCCACATTTAGTGCGGTCACCCATATTGTTAATTCCGTTGTATCCGTCTTGGATGTCACAGCCAATATTGATTTCTTAAAATGTTGAAAATTGGTTCTCGTTATTCGGATGAACTGAATTCCATTTCGCCTGTTCGCCGAGCTTGGCAATTTGTTTGCAAACGTTTCATCACCAGGCGAGGTGACATCATCACAAGCACTGATGGTGTCACCTCGGCTGGTGATGAAACGTTTGCAAACAAATTGCCAAGCTCGGCGAACAAGCGAAATGGAATTATTTTCTCAATTACGCAAACTCGTTGGGTTCTCGCGACCCAGGAAAGCGTACTTATTCATTGCCTTTATGAGTGTAGCCAGTGATCTCAAATTTCGAATGTTCTGGTCGATCACTTCCCAAAGAACCTTCGGCTGCTGGTATACAACTTTATTTCTAAAGCACCAATGTTGGTGATTTTCGTGATGCTATTCTATTCTCATTCTGTTTGTACGTTAAAGCTCTTCCTCAATATCTTGGGGTCACTGTAACCCATAAACGTTCTCGGTGAATTGTTGTTGATGTTTTCAGAAAAGTTTGGGGATTATCCTTGCATTCACACTGACCCCTTTTCTCAAAGTTTCATTTTTAAATTCCTGATCGCGTGTATTCTTATCCACCACATTTCTACCAGTTCTGAAGGAAAACATTTGATCTTGTTTTCCAGGTCCCCTTTCTTTTTCCATAGCCCTAATGTTAGGAGCAAACTAAACCACTGGACAGAGATCCGTCTTATAGCCAGAATATTTTCTAAAGGGGAAAGAAATCTATTTTAATGCATAACTGGGATCCAAAAAGTTGCAAACAAAAAGACTTACTTCAAACGCTTCTGGTACCTTGATCTGAATACCAGGTCGATTGTGCGTCAAGCAAAGGCTGGGTACCGTACTCCAAATTACACTAATAAAGGACTTTCTGTTCTGCAATGGCTATCAAAGTTTGAGAAGAATTAATTAAATAGTGATTCGGTGATATACAGTTCAATTTTTTATTATATGAATCATGATAGAATTTCATTTCTCCTGTGGGCGAAAACATTATTTTGACTAGAAAAATATCCACTCGAATGTTTAACAATTGAATAAAAAGAAAGACAGAAGTCGACACAAAAACAAATGTTCTTTTAAAAACGTCCATTTGAGGACTAATTTACAAAGTATGGACGCCACTTTTCAGAACGGAATCTTCAGGGTGGCTTGACCTTATCACATTTATACTCATTGCAATAGTCACTAACTATCTCACAGGAACGTGAGGATTTAAGCGCTGTTCGTTCTGATAGGTTATGGGTACATAATTCTGATCGGTTCAGAGTTTAGTAACTAAGAAAATCTCTTACATATCCAAATTATCTCTCGTTTGAGAGTTTTTCTTGAAAAAAACAGAACACCTTGCCGGCACGATTGATGTTCTCCAATCCTCTGGCTTGAGTTAATTATATCACTGCACGAACGTTTGTTCATTTTTAATAGTCAGGTCGCGGTGAATTTCATGTACTTATCCCAGAAAAAAAGTGGTATCATTTTTATTTAAGTTAAAGAACAGTCTCCACAAGACTTACAGCAACTACAAAAGGAAGAAAACCGATCGATAAAAAGAAGCTATCTATTCCATTCAGTAGCTAATGAAAGGTTCGTTTGCTGTTATCGACTAATCGCATCTGGGATTGTCTTTGTATATTAAAGGATGTTCTGGAAATAGCAACTAATCCTAAGTACTTGTGTGTACGCAGTAACCATAGTAACCGCAGCAAAGAAAATACTCTTGTGGACAGAGTTTCCCACGAAACCTCTTGTTTGAAGTCAAACTGCGGGCCTGATGAGCTTTGTCATTTCGCCAGTGGATTGCGATCTCCCTCAGTCTAAATCGTTTATTCCCCAGTGCATCGCCGAGTTCTACTTTCTATGCATGTATTCTTATTTCCTTATCATTTACTGTATCAAATCGATCAAGGATGCAAGCACAAGAGTTGGAACAACACCATCAATAATGACAACAACAGGACCAGCACCATCACCAGCTCCGGGAGCAAACACAGTACTAACACTGGTACGCTGAATAATGAGCTAGTATATTTTCAGTGTTCGTTGCTGAGCGAGAACTGACTGTTGGCAACGGCCACCAACGATAACTCAACTACAGTTTTGCTCTGCTACAAATGAAAATCTATTTAATAGAGTGGAAGTGCCGGTGTGATTCAACCCATTTAGTTGACCATAACACTGTACATGAAAATTTGTGACCTCAGTTATTGATCCTCCTTATCCCCCCTCAAAATCGGCCTTCTACGTTTGTCCAGCAAAGCTTGTGTATCATTTTACGTGACCTCTAACCCGATACTTGTGGATAAATCTCTTTATTTCACCCCCTCACAGGTTCGTCACTGAATAATTTTAATGGACACGGATTCAAATAAAAATCACAAAGTAGGGCTTCTCATCTGCATGAATTGTTCATGTCATATTCGTGTTGGGGTTTTTTAAAAGTAGTGGTTTAGTTCTACACACAGGGTATGCTTATTAAAGAAGCAGAAAAATCAGTTTCAAGGAAGCTGATGTGTTGTTTCGGGACAACCAAAAAGGGAAACGTTTTATTTCACATTGGCTACTAATTTGTTCTTGGAATACTTACTCTTCACATTTCAAAATAATGGAAGCACCCAAGAATAACATTACTACGTCCGTGTTAACTAAATATAGGTTCGTATATGTCACTGAACGTTACAACTGGGCAAACCAGAAAAAATATGTAAACCAAAAATGTTTCTTTCTTCTTCACTTTATTTCAATCCCGTTCCCGGTAGTATCGAGCATTGGCTGATTTGGAGACGTGCAAAATACGACTGCCAAGGGCACCGAGAACTAACAAAGATAACAAGATGTATTCGAATATAACAGCACATCAAACGGCTTCTTGGCATCGCTACAGACGGCACATCGTGGAAGGGAAATCAATTATCCGACGCGTTCCCAAATTAGCGGTCCGGTGTCCGCTTGTGTTGTGACAGTGTGAAACGGGGAACGTGACTTTGATCGACCGAACAGTTATGAAAATTCCGGAAATTCTGCGTAAATATTTTTACTTGTTCTCTCTAGGTGCAATTATCAAATAAAAAGGTTACAAGACGAGATAAATGAATGAGAAGAAACTACTTGAATGCTGCAACCACAATTATACCAAATACTTTTTTAAATTAAAATCAGTCAAATACATCTTTCAACGAAGTTATCTATTCATTGATTGCTTTCTAGTTTTTGTTCCACGCACATTAAATTAGAAGCGTTTCCTGTCCCGGAGTCTATTTCCGCTCGAATGAAATTCTCCAACCTAAAAGTGACAGAGTCTGAGGAGACTCTCTCATCGGCTATTATTGAGTTTTTCCTTTTTATTTGAGAATCGTATGGGTTTCTCAGTAGACGAATAAGTTGCTGACAAAGTTAATATGAAATTATTACGTATGATTATTGTCAAAAAAGTGATCAACTCAAAGATGGAGAAAGTCTCGTCTCTACCATGGAGTATTTCGAGGATTGGGCATCATCTGATTACCGCCTAAAAGATGTTAAGTCAAATTCATTTTGCATTCACGAGACTAAGGGAGTTGTGGAGCAGGTCAGGCAGCTCACCAACCCGGATGAATAACGTTCGGTTATCTACAGCAGTGAGTTTTAGACAAAAATCTTTTCCTGATTTTATTTTCCAGAAATTATGGTAAAATGAACTAAAATTAAGTAATCATAAGAGTTGAAAATTGTTCCTTGTAGTCAATTTGAAGAGAAAATAAGGAGGAATATGAATAAACCAGCATCACCCGGAGACAATCGAGTGTGTGGCTAAATTCTGCAGTTAATGTGGTTGGTTTGCGTTATTCCTAAGTCCTATAATAAAACATTCGGTTATCGACTGGGGCAGTTCCACCGTGTGAACTTATTTTATCTGCTACTGGAGGCCAATTTCCAATGGACCGGTGATAACTATCTCGCCAGTTACTAGGGTCCGAGGCTTGTTTGCTTCGGACACGTATTGTGGGAATTGGTAAACAACTAAGACAGGCGGTTTCTACCAAGTAGGCAACAATGGAACTTGTGATTTTTATTTGTGATAAATGTATGCGTGTGTACTGGTCGACAAGTCGCACAAGACAGCTGTCCCGACCATGTTGGTATTCCAAAACAAGGTGTACTTGTTTTGAGGTTACTTCATTCCCTTCATGCCTAAATCGAGCAGAATGATCTTTGATATGTTTCGGCAACTGTCTCATTGTTGTTGCACATACGCAGTTATCACCGCATACGATCATAGGATAGGTGGAAAAAGTAGCTTATCTTTATTGGATCACCGTTCTTTGTTGGCGTGTAAAGCATTCACCTGATCAGGGTGGCGTTGATGATTGCTTTTACTGTAGTATTTGGGGCTCTTGATCATTTGAGTTGGAAGGCCTTTTTTGAGGAGTCTGATGAAGCGTTTTATTTACATGCTCGGTTGTATCAGTGCATTACGATACATTCTTCGGGATATCTGTGATTGAGTGTATTTAATTTTTTTAATACGTGATCATAATGCGTGCAGAACGAAACCAACAATGCCCTTCTTCAGTTAATTCAAGAAGTAGGACGTGATTTGCACTTTATTCAGAATTCTGGAAACCACGAGTCCTCGGAGGATGCAATATTTTCATTTGAAGATTTGGCGGTAGCGAATCAGAACCTGATCAATACAAAAAACAATAATTAATTGAATAAGTTACGATTATCATTAATAGTTTTACTTGTATCGGTTTTTCATACCTTAAGCGCGTTTCACTTCCGTAGTCAAAGAGCAAAGTCTATTTGACTTCGAAACATCTCATCGACAGGGTGCTGGCTGAGAAGTTCCTCGGAAGTGGTCAGTGTCACATATTTCCTTCATTTATTACCATTCAAACGGAGCACGAGTACAAAGTTTTGAGGACATGTGTGTGGGTTGCCAAACCAGTGGATTGCGTTATCCGGTAGAACTAAATAATACAACGAGCAAAAGCTAAATGTGTATTTTCACCCTTCTAAGGAAAGTGAAAATACTATGAGTGTTGCGGCTCGGTTGAAGACATGTCCATTGACCAAAAAACACAAGTTACTCGCTGCCGATTTACTAGCAGTAGGCCGGGTCTTTTGACTTACAGTGATGGGTACCCAAAGAGCTCCACAGACGAATGCGAAACGATCTACGTGAGATTTCTATGCCCACACTCTCCACCCTCAAAATTCCTGCGGTTTTATCATCATCAGATCACTTCTAAATGCAATTTACATCTCGTTTGGGAATTAACTCCCCAAGGCCTATTTTATGGATACTTTAAGCATTTCAAAATGATCCTTTATATTGATCAAAGATTTATCAAAGATCAGAGGATGCCTCAGTGTAACGCGGTAGACGAGAGTAATAAATCCATTCATTCTTGAGTTATTATCTTGCACACAGTAGCGTGATTACCAATGAACGCAGTAATCACATGGTTAATACTTTTTTAAGGTTATATTTTCAAACCAACCACCGCCGCCTAACTTCCCAGTTCGTTGTATCACATGAGAGTTATTTGATAAACAGTTTCCTCTTTCCCGAAGAGTGTCTAAACTATCATGCCTTCAATAAGAGAAAGTTAGATGTATACTATATTGTTTTGCCTATGATAAATGTTAGATACCATTGAATGCTAAAATAAAAGGTATGACACATAAACATAGTAATAGCATTTGCTTGATTTGGACAAATATGAATGACAGTTGCAAGATAGACATTGGATGCATCCTTGGAGTACTATGTTACCTCTGAATTGCACTAATATAATCAGGATAAGTTTCTCAGAATGCGAGTTGACTGCTGTCTGGGATGCCTATAGAAATGCTCCCAAAGACCACACATCTCACAAAGTTTCTGCTAAGGAGATCCCACTTGCTGTCTTAACGTGACAGCAGAGTTTATTCTTAAATGAGCAGAGGTCGAAAATCCGGCTTTCTGTACCTAGTTGACTGATCTGTGGTAGTTATTCTACAAAACTGCTAATCATCCACGGGTAAGGTGAAATACATATGGCACTGTGCTTACTTGCATTCGTCTGGCAATTAGGTGTTTTCGATAGCCAAAGTGTTTTATCAAATTCGGACGACGCATGAAACGAGCAATGGGTTACAGGTTCCCAGGAGACAGCGAATCACAGTTTGTCCCGTTAAATTTTATCTGCCTGCTTGCAACATTCTTGTTTGACAACGGTTTGGATATACAGATATGATATCGCACAAAAATAAATAAATAAATCAGTTAATAATTGTATGCAAACTGATCTTGAAATCAATAATGCAATCGACGGTTGTAAACAAACCAAAACAGCCTTGGAAGAATACATTTGTACAATCAGCCAGACAACAGTCGCATTGCTGATGAAACCTGTTGCAGGTTTAGTTTCACTGACACGACTTTGACCTCCATCTGTCGTCTCTTAGATGCAGGGCTTAAAATGAAGTTGAAGTGTATGAAGTAAACCGGCTACTGCATTTTAACAATTTCTTAAATAAACAACGCGGAAACAGAGCATTGGCACGGTAAAACGCGGTGTGGTGCCATCCAAAGTAAATACAATAATTCAAAGTTCTGATATAACGCAAACCAAGTATCTACTCGTTACAGTTTCATGAAGGAAATTCGT
>UZAN01041809.1:23798-53129 GCA_900618425.1 Echinostoma caproni
ATTGTTATTGAAATTACGTTTAGTGATCCTCAGGTACTGAGAGTAGTACAATACAACATAGAATCGGATCCGTGGAGAACGCTGTGATTTGGCATGCTTTACCCCATTGGCAACCATTTGACGAAGCTTTTCATGTTCACTCGCGTTCCCAATTACAAGGATGTAATAAAGTCGAACTAGAGACTGTCCAGTCGATTGTACCAACGTTGCCGTAACCTTGACAAAAGGGGCAGTAAACTAGGCTGTATTCACCTGTGTGATCAACTTGATTTGTCAAGTGAATACCTATTCTGAGCCAATAATCAGGTGTTGTGAAACCGGCTGAAACGTGTGAAGTAGTCTGTAGAAAACACATGAGACCCCCAGAAAATTAGTCCTGGTTCATTAAGTCACCTTGATAACCCAGGAGAGAGTCGAACTGATGGTGATCGAACAGCGTGATGGTCACTTAATGATTGTCGAACCGCACGAGTTAAGGATTCTCAACAAACGTACAGGTAACATAACTTGCCTTAAAATATGCGACTACCCGCATTTATTATCATCTCATTAAGTGCACACAGACTGGAAAAAAGATCGGAAACAGTTGCTCACCTGGTCTGATATCACAACGGTTATTCTGAATTTGATTGACCAAATCTGTTTCAATTTAGTGAAATGAACATTCAAAATAAAGGGAAATTTTCTTCAAGTGCAGGGAACAAAATCGCAGTTGCCTGGCATGATAACAGAGAATACAGTTATTGAAAAGAGAACCCAGTATGGGAAAACTGCTCGATTTCAGTCTTGGATGATTTTGCCGCGTCTCAATAGACGCACGGTCCTTGCTAGTAACCAGCTGTGTGTACTTCCAAATGATTACCCTGCTTTGAACCCAGTTCGAAATGTGTTCTTAAGCCTGATTACATAATTGCCTTTCTGTTCGACCTATGTAAGTGCAACCGCAGTGGAATTGATTGCTAGATTAAGTTTGAGTTGGCATAAACAAGTGGGTGTTAAGTAACCGGGGAGATAATGTTAATTCCTTGTCCTGTGCAAAATTATGGGTTTGCATGCGTAGGAGGTCGGGTTGACAACCGATTGTACCCTTTGACGAAGTAGATTAGTTACATCATCACCTTGTAATGGCAAAGGAATTGATACTTCAATTAGTAGTATTAACGATACAAAGCAAAATTGAAGTTTAAGTAGAGGATGTAAAATTAACAAAAATATCGTCAATTTTCGGCAATCAAATATTTCTCGGATACTGCGTTTGGCAGTAACATTTTGTAACAAATTAGTGGAAACAACGTTTCAATTAAATGATTTCAGATGGACAGAAAAGATTCACCTAATAGTACACAGCTTAGCGACTGGGAATTTGACACTTAACTGAAATTTTTTATTTCGACTTCTACAAATAACTTAAGCATGACGCACTGCTAAGATAAACATGGATATTCTTACTTTTTGTTTGTGTTTGTGCTTTACATTGGATGCTTGTTGTTCCAGTGAGAGTTGGGTTTCAGCTTCAGTCATGACCAACAAAAATTATGTACGACAGTATATATATTTGCTCTTTATAAATATATATAAATATACAATATGGAGAATCTGAATGACTGGGCAGAATCTGAAGTTCCTCGGTGATTGCCTCAGTTAGCCACGCGAGTTCGTTGCACTACCGACTGACCATTGTTCATGCAACTCAACATGAAAAGAATACTGAAGGGAAAATGGAAAAGCTAGTTACGTTTCCCTTTCCGTTTCCCGTCTCCGGCTTAGATCAAATCGCGCAATAAAATTTCTCCGTGTTCTTGTGCTATCACACGTGCACACACAATCAGTTCTGGTGTTTTCTATTCCACAGTGGAAGTGTACTCAACGTCAACAATCACCGATTGAATCACTGGTTAGGTGGGAGCGGAATTCGAAAGAACAACGAGAAAGGAAAAGTGCAACGCAGTGTGATGGCCTTCATCAAGTTATTCCCCCCGCTCCGCCTGGCTGGATGAGATATGCTTTGCGCATAGAAACGATTCATGGCGCGGCCAGCCGGTTGCTGTTCTGTTCGAGAGCAACACTAAATTATCTCACTTGTGACGCTGTGTGCGTTCTTCTTGTATCCTGTTTGTTCTCTCCATTCACTTTTAAACTACGCACACCGGATTGAAAAGATTCCTGTTTTTGCCAAAGTTGGTCAAGAATTGATGCGTAATGGGTGCGCATAGGGAGAGAAGAAAATTCTTGTTATTTTTAGGGTGCATTACTTTCTTTGAACGTTATCATCATTATTATCATCGCGCAAAGCGGAATTGGTAAGAAGCATAAAACAGTGTGTAACCAGATTTGACGTAAATATGAACGAATAATGTGCTATGAAAATCAGCGAAACTAAATCACCTCTCAATATCTTCAATATCTTCGTCTTCTCCCTCAACCCCTTTTTCACAGAACCGACTGAGCACACGATTGAACGCATTCACGGCACAGACAGAGTCATGATTTGGTGAGAAATCCCATGAGAAATCGCGGAACTGAGTGAAGCAAATCGGATTGCTCTTCTGTTCGCAACCGCGGTTGACCGCATCGGTTGCGGCGGAGAAGGAGTGGGGCAGTGTGAGTGGGTCGGCTGGTTGCAATTGAGGTGAACGGAATACTATCTACCACACAGAACCGTAGATTTCATTAAAAAATTTTACCGAGGTTGACTGAATGAGGCCTGTTTTCAGGGGTTGGGTTATGTGGAGAGCTTGACACTTCGAAATGTGACAGTAGTATATAAGCGTACAATCTATTGGGAAGCAAAGATGAACGAAACAACTAGCTATAGGGTAAAATTGGTTACCGAAAGACATCTTTTTAAATCAAAATATGCACAGAACCTAACAAAACCTTCGGAATATAACTAGCGTACGACCCAGAAAACATTTTCCATTTTAACAAGCTATTTTATGCAAATATATCAGTGGAACTGCAGTGTCCCGTTCTCAGCAACATCTCGTCTCATCAACCTTATTCAGTGATACTTATTTATTACTAATCAACGGGGTATACTAGGTGAATTGAATGAGGATTGAAGTTGAAATGCCAGTAGTTTATAGTCTGTACTACTAGAGTGGTACAATAACTTGTTTACCCTTTCGCGACTTGGTTAGAGTGTTTGCTTCTCACACAAATTAACGGAACATTGTTTGCTTGCATGGAAATTAGCTGATAACTTTACTAGTGAACCAAACAGTTCGTTTTAATCCTTCATTTTGTGTTCCCGCCAATGTGGTTGAATAGGTTAACTATTTGTGAGCTTTTTGATTGAATCGAATTCTTATTGATTACAACAAATAACTCCTTTGATATGATCAAAGACCGCCACGAGAATCGCTCAATTTTCACTGGACTTATTATAATGAGCCAACTATTCATATAAATGACCAGATCAACTAGCATGATGTTTACCGGTTGTGCATTCACTTACAATGCATTCGTTTGTTTGGCCGATAACCCGAAGCAGTCAAGTAGTTTTGTGGTTGCCACAGGTATTCATAAATATAAGAGAACGAAAGGAAGATTTATCAGTTAAAAGATGAAACCAATCATTATTCCACTGAGCATTGCTTTAACAGTTATTAAAATAATTTTTTGATCACATCCAAACAGAAAACAATTAGGATTGCCCGAAATCAAGATGAATAATCATTTTTACTTAGGAGTTTTTCATTCCGAATTATAAATATTGATGTCACAGTCGAGAGTTCCTATGTTTTCTATCCGAATTTCATTTGAGACGCTCAGGAGTATCTTCATGTTGTCTGAGAACTTTGAATCCCTTGTACAATTTAATGCAAAGTTCTACGCAGTTCAAATTAAAATTTATGGCCTGAAATGAATTTTGGTTTTTCGTCCAGCGGGTGAATAGTATAAGTTTTACGATCTATTTTATTTTGGAATGCATTTTCTTCCTAACACATATTGGTTCTGTATGTGAACATTTCCTCCCTTGCATTTCGTTCATGAAGTTAGATTACCAATTCACTGCGTATCGATTAAAATAGCAACAAGATTATTTCGATAGCTTTTAATTACAGCGTCAACTGATCACAATCCATCAATAATGATGGCTCATATGTCAGCACTGTCCACTTCTTTGGATTCATTCGAGAGGGTAAGGGTTAGCTGTTCCACAAGCCTTTTGATGAGACACAAATCAATACTTTGAGGTTAATTGATTGGATTCATCATCCAGAATGCTGGTTAATCATTCCATGATGCTCAGTAGTTTTTCGTAAATCTAATTCCCCAGCCAGATTGATCACCGACAAGGTTTAAGGTGTCTGTGACGAGTGAAAGCTTGTGGGGATTCTTAAGTTGGCTCGCTCCTATGGGTCGAGTTTGCTAGTAGAAAGATTTCTGGACATTCTCTTTCTGTGCGGAAATCATGTGGCTCTACTC
This sequence comes from Echinostoma caproni, assembly GCA_900618425.1. Classification (NCBI taxonomy): domain Eukaryota; kingdom Metazoa; phylum Platyhelminthes; class Trematoda; order Plagiorchiida; family Echinostomatidae; genus Echinostoma; species Echinostoma caproni. The sequence goes on from UZAN01041809.1 coordinate 28,230, forward strand.
GCTATCATATTATCCTGAATGTTATGTGCTCAAGCCACACTATCACCGTTGAGTGTTCTTTTTTCTCTGTATTGTGATGCAACTCTTGGATTGATCACATCTCCCTTGACGAGAATTGTATGTAGATTCTTAATACAATATTCATGAAATTCAAAGGACAGAAGAGCGAAATCGAAGGAGTAATATCAGCCGAACTGAATATTGTCCCCGGTTACGAATGGGTAATTGGTGAAGCAGAACTGAGATCCGAAGCGTATTTACCTGAGGAATAACCGATTTAAAGTAACCAAAACCTAAATTAAAAGACACTGAGAATAATAATTAGCCATTTGGTTGTAAACGTCTAATGAAAATCTATTTAAATTTCTTAGGTTCTAGTCGCTCCACGCTGTATGGCGAATAATTTAGATGAGTAATTTATTGTCAGATTTAACTTCCAATTAATTGTAAGATGAAAAGACGATCTACTTTAATTTCAGGGTCGAGAAATAAATTCTAGCCTATTTCAAATGTAGCTTGTAGTGAGATTTCTGTATGGTATAACTATAATAACAAACTGTCCACGGCTTGCAATTTAGTTCAACCGCGATTGAAAATCCGTTTATCGTCAGGTCATTTAGAATTAGGAAGTCAGGTTGTTGAAACGAATTCTGAAAGGCCAATGCACAGAAAAGTTCCAATGTGAACGAGAATACAAGTCATTGTGGAGTCAAGATCCTAGCGCCTCCTTTGACGTTTCAATACCGCTCCGGGTAGCCATACGTCCGGTTTTTGTTTTAGATACATCTGGGCTCTTGGGGATTTCATTTCCGTGATAGGCAATCATCAGAGTGAGCATTGGAGTAGAGTTGAAAAAAATCGTTCAATTTTATGTGCTTTTTTGACAGAATTAAATAATTATTATACACATATGCAAGATGATTCCCACTTTGCATGTTCAGGTTGAGCTATATGGAGTCCTCTCATATCCTTTCTCTATGCCCAGAATAACACAGGATTTCGTGAGCCGTAGATATTGCTTCGTTCGACGTTATATGCGGGCTTTTAGATAGTTTAAATTAGGATCGACGAAAGCGACCAATTCAAATATGTATCATTTGACCGTTTTGTTATTCACAGTTTTTCATTCAATGAGGAGTTCCTGAGAAGGCAAAGTGTGAATGAAGCATTGCACAGTTCCCTTCTGACACGTAGTTGATGCCTTAATAAACAGTAATAATTGCTAACAAATTGGGTGAAACGGGTGTTCTGAACATAGCACGGGCAAGAAAATTTATGGCTTTTTAGTATTCAGCGTGCTATCCAGGTTCTTTCTTGGCTTACAAATTTGTCAAGCTCGCTCTTCTTTGCCCTGATTATGGTTCCTCTGAATCGATCATTTATTTTGATAACGAACAAAGGAGAAATTTGAGCGAAAACCTGAGAGAATTAGAAGGGTAAAGATAGAGAGCATAGATAAACTACATGAGGATATCCACAGAGCAGGTAAACGGGCACTGTTTTCTACGGCATTGAACCGTAACAATCAATGTCTCTAACCTCTTATAAAACTATTTCGACACCCCCAGCCAGATAATCTTGGGTAAACTGTGTGCTATTTATCCGGTCAGGATTTTTATACAATCATGCCAGGTCATAATTTGATCATCTTTGGACTTGCAACAAATACTACGTGCCTCGGCAAACATCACACCCAGAGGAAGTCTATCCAGTGTGACAAACGAAGTACAACTATCGCTATCCCCGGAAATTGGAAATTGGATTTCGCGCTAGTTTCTACTACTCCTAGTATTGTTCATCTGTCGGCACCAAAATTGGGTTGACCAGCGAGGAAAACGCCTCAACTACAAACAGTCTTTCCAAGTGTTGCATCCGTATAAGCCGTTTCTTTGTCGTTAGTTGAGGTACGGCAGCTTAACTCATTGACTCATGGAATATCGTTTAACACCTTGGAGGTTACCAACACATGCAGAAAACAGCAACTAGAACTTGAACCATTACAAATAGTCTGCAGGTAATTTGAATCTTCCATTGGTATTACAACGCTGTCTGCGTACTCCAGGCTAGATTGCGTAATTTCAATGAGGACATCAAATTGTACTCTAAGAGGGGGAGCACAAAGCATGAAAGGTTGATGAGTGGGGCAGGACTTTTGGCCGTTGGATAATCCGTATGGGTCCCATCCGCCGCTTGCTTCTCTAGAGAACTGAAGAACTTCAGTCTTGACATGCCGATTCCCGAGTACCAGGTAGAGCCATAATTGTTTTCTCTAACTGTAAACTGTGATTGCGATAATTGTTCATTTGTGACTACTTTGATTTCGAGCCAAAATCGTATGATCAATAAAACATCACTGACATCATAGTTCTAGTTCGGGGAAAGATTTAATATTTATAATTTCAAATCGAATTTCTCAACGTTCTTTGTTAGCATGAGAAAACATTGCAACTTCAGCTTGTACATGCCAAAGTTTCTGCATTTCAGGTCGGTCAGGATAAATTGACAAAACAATAAGGTTCTATCAGTATCTTTAGATTTTTCGATCAAAATCATAACTCCGACCACAATGGGCGCGCAGGTTATCCTCTCGACAAGAAGGTACATTTCGCATAAATTTAATCCAATAAAGGTCCTAAAATGGCTCCAAGAACTTGTTTATCTGTAGTTGATTATTCTACTGCTTTTTGGGAGGAAGCAATATTCTATTTCGCCTGTTCGCCGAGATTGGCAATTTGTTTACAAACGTTTCATCACAAGCCGAGGTGACACCGTCTGTGCTTGTGAAGTGGCAGTGTTCGGCTTGTACCCGTTCGTTTATACATGTTTTCTGCTCCACCGACCATTTCGTCCCTTGTTCTAACTGTGTTCAACCCGGTTCGCCGTCAAACTGGTGCAATGGGGGTGAGGGTGGGAGGGGATGGGGTTGTCCATCCAACATGAATGCGGTTCCGGTCCGTTCTCAGGTAACGACGTGATATTTTGTTGCGTCAACTGATCATTGAGGTGTATTGGGGTGTACGGGTGATCCAGTTCAATGTGTCTGTTTATTGAGTTGACTGAAGAGTGCCAAGCAATATTCCTCATTTCACAGTTTTGAAGTTCCAGAACGCAATACTATATTTTAAATTGTCATATTTACTTCATTTGAAAATCTATATAGAACTTGTAATCCATTGGTTCGTGGAATGAATGTCTTCCATTAGTCAGAAGTCCCTTGTGTTATGCCAAGTCTCTAATCAGTTTCAACGCTGATCGATCATCAAAATCTCCTTTTGAAGCAAATCGATTTTGACCCCTTGAGGGCTACAATAGGAAATTTTATAGGACCTATTTATGGTCCTACAAACGCAGTAAGTGTAACGTTTACGTTTATAGAAATGTGCGACCGACGTTTGCTTCCTTGCTCTAAACACAGGGAAGTATTTGTGATTCTCGGGTTCATTTATCGTGGAGTTTATCTGTCAGTGTCCAAATCACGTGCCGCTGAGAGATAGGTTGAAGAGCGGCCTATCAGATTTACCAGTTTTAGGTCAGATGAAAAGTTTAAAGAGCCAATATTCTCTGTCCCCGGGGAATGGAAGTATTTCGCTCATTCCTCCTCAGGTTTCATTGGTCAAGCTCTTCATGTACTTGGTTTCAAGAAGTGAAATTTTCTATCTGATTGAAGCATGAGAATGAAAAACCATGATGACTTGAAAAGAGAGACATTAGGACATGAAGAACATCGGGGCGCTTCACCGGTTCACACCATTGAAGCTGCTCGTGCTTATGTGATGCAGTTTGCTGAGATACAAAAATGATTTGGGTAAAATTTGAGATAGTGATATGTATTAAACATTTTACATAAGTTGATTGTATAAAAGGATATCTCGATGCAACTATCATTCAAACTGGTCGTTTTATTCACTTTTATTTACAGTAACTGGGCGTCATTTTGTCACAGTGTTGGAACTATAAAATTGCTTTACCCCTAATCGTTTCTCACAATACACTGTAAACTAATGAATAACTGCTTCGAGCGGGCAAAAATTACCCCAAACGTAAAGCAGAAAACAGTCTACATGTATAACGTGTATCGAACTGTATTTAAAGCGGGAGATCAATTTGCACAGAAAGAGAAAAACAAAACATGAATGAAATGCGTTGGAGTAGAAACGCATGGTTGATAGATACAGAGGAAATTTTCCCAAGTTTTTCATTGGGGTTTTGTATTTTTGTGATGAGGCTTTCATGATAGAATGAACACATTGAATATTGGTACTGATGATCTATTGCACTCATTTTGTTCATTGGTTTTCTTAGAGACAAATGAAAAACAACTCTGCAGACCACCATTAAGCCTGGATAGGAAAACATATGATGAATATGTGCGAGTTCAGGTTGTGTCGGAGGCAAATAGCTTGAATCAATGAATTTATCTGGCTAAGTCTAGGAAGCTTCGTATTCTTGATAGGCTAAATGACTTAGCAAAACATGCGATGAGAGCTTTCACCGAACACTTTATTTACTATACTTGACACACAGAGTCTATTTTGGCTCCGTCTGTCATATCGACTCACATTCTGCCCTGTGTTTCCCATAGTGGATGGAAAAGTTGACGTGTACGGCCCTACAGACTGTCGGCACCGGTATTTGCCGAGTGAATTAGAGGGTAGAGGGTGTGTGTGGGTGGGGGGAAGCACACTAAGCGTGGGAAAGTCAGATGAAGTGTTTCGCTTCGAGTTAAAACATATTCCTTCGGTGGAACGTGCACATATACGTAAATCATCTATCTAGTCCATACTGTCACCATGATTAACCGCTTCATGAAAAAATCAATGTTGGAAATATCCTCGTTGACAAAATTCATTCCTCATTCCTTCGCAACAAACAACTAACTGTTGTTTTGTATTCTCACAGGGGTTTTTGTCATTTTCGGGAACGTCGGCAATTTGATTAGGAGGGTAGTTTATTCCTATTTGTTTTCTTCTTAAAATCGATTACGTTAAAGGTCGATTATCTTATTCCACCAAGTTATAAACAGTAAAAGCAAGAAGTTCAATGACTATTGTCAAAAAAGTAGTGTGATTATTGGAAGTGCCGCGTTTTACAAAGCACTTTTAAAAACAAAGCGTGAAACACACAAGTCCACGTGCACATACTCTTTTCGTTCAGAGTCCACATTGCGCTGACTATGTTCCACGTTGTTGGAAGCTTTGTGAAAGTGACAGTGGAATTTGACTGGATAAATCATCATGAACACGTTGAAAGAGATTTCTTAGGAAGAGGCAACTCTTTTTCGAATATTTTGACAGAAGAGTACATGTGTGAATGTTTCAACCAGAAATCATTTTATAGTTAGTTGCTAAACTTCACGACAATTGAATATTGATGGGAAAATCAAGATACAAAAAATATCTAAATAGAAATGTTATTGCGATCCCTGCTTGACGCTGCTTATTTTCACCTGTAGGAGAAGATAAAAGCCAATGAGCATTTGAATAAAAAATGACGATAAACTAAAAATAACCCATATTGAACAAAGATCGTTAAAAATGGAAGTTGCCCGTTAGAAATGCAAGGAGTCCCAAAATGGCACTGGGATTGAAAATTGAAAACGGAGACAGGATAGCCCTAGAGTATTAGGCGTTTCTCTGAGGCTTGAATGAGTCACTGGAGATAGATTATCCCTCTCCCTCCTGATAATCGCATTCAGTCTGAAGAAGCTACGAGAATTGAAGCCCTTACGATATTTGTCCATATAAATAACGATAAATTGAATGAGACCAAGTATCCCTGGTGCTTCTCATTCATTACATCCTGCACAGCTAAATATGAAAGCAAAACTTACTGACAAATCATCATTGAAGACTGGACAATCCAAAACTTAGCATCACTAAAAGGTGCATGTCTTCAGGAACTGTTATACTGACTTCTCTTTTCAAATTTACCATGACAAAGATATCTCAATTTCATACGCTTGTTAATTTACAGCTATTGATCGAACTCGTGCAACTTGACATCTATTTTTAAAATGTATTTCATTCCACAATATAATGCATGTATATCGATAGCTATGGGTGAAGAGTACTTATCCGAAAACTTTTCTTCTACTGTAATGTTCTTACTTCTATTTTACCACTTTTACTATCACGACAAAAATTGTAGTTGTCTGATGGTTACAGTTCGGCGGCATGATAGTTCTTTTTCCTAATAGACGAATACTGTTTGATGAGGGTCTCATTCTGGTCAGTCCAAGTTTTCTAAATAGCTTACCTTTTACCAATCGGTGCACACTGCAAATTCTGAGTGGTGAGGATTGTCCAGAATAAATAATTTGATAAATCGTATGGCTATAGACCAAAATCATAAAGTACCCTATTTTGGAGGAAGGCTTCCGGAAAGGAGGCAAATACTGAGCGCGTTTTTGTTGGTCTCCCATGCATGCCACAATAGGTATCATAATATTTGTTGCATTGGTGAGGCACGTTTTCCATAAGTTTCACTCGGAAGTCATATTTTTTCCGGACAAAGGTTAGTATTGTATACCTCTTGAGGTTGGTCGTAGAAAAATATTGTTTTTTCACATTTGTGCAGCTTATCAAGGGATAAAGTTTAATGTCGAATTCCTTCGATTACCGTCCAGCACTTGGGATTTGAGTTTAATCGAAAACTTGTCTCTGTGTTAGAAACAGGGATAATTTAGCTACATCGGTATTGATCTTCAGTGGCCTGGGTGCGGCATGTATCAAAGGAAACTGGCAAATGCTGCTTAACACTCAACTTAGTGGACTCTATGCAAAAAGGACAGGCTGTAGCGGTGAAAACAAAGAACGGCAGATAGAACATTGACAAAATGAAAGTAAAATACCTGTACCTATGAGTCATTTTTCCAAAATAAATTCTAAAGATGTTTGTTTACTGGGGCTTGGTATTTTTTATATCCGATGCACCGACATCAGTTGGTATAATTGAGAAATCGTTCTTTTTAGTGGCATTCGACCAATAGAAGCAAAGACATATGTGGATATTATTATGGAGATATTGCGATATTGGTGAGGGAAACAACACTTTTCTGGATGCAAGCTACACTCACCTAGAGCCAACTGTTATAGCATCGTCTCCACCAGACCATTGTTCTTTAGGGCTAACATATAAAACCATTGTCGGAGTTGCGTGGTCAAACAGATTACACGTCTTGTTTTGCTTCCGCTATAGGCCGTGATCGTCAGATGGGTCAGGAGAAATTCAAAAGTTTACTAATAGTTTACTACTAGTTCACTAGTAGAATCAAATAAAGGGACTTGGACGGACAAAATATCCTCAAATGACTTACATCCTGGCGGTTAGTTAGTAGGGCAAACAGTTATTCTACTGTTCGGGCTTTGAGATGAAATTATAAAAACTAACGTTTTAGGCAAATAATTCTTAGGGATATTCATAAATGCAGCACATCGCTATCATTTTCATTTCCAGTGAAATTCAACTCATGTTAGTAGTTCACGCTAAACATTTCTGTGAATAACTACTTCGGTTCCATATTGCAACCTAACTTGTGGAAAAATGGGTAACCGTTGTAGTCAATGGCGCCAAATATCGATCATAAGGATCTATGGCTTCCGTTTATGGAGTAGGCTACCAGAAAATCCATTTTCAAAAAGAACACTGCAAATAATCAAATGGATGTCGAGGGAAGTAGAAAAAAATCCAATTTAGACCAGCGGAGGCGGTGGCATTGAAGAAGACGACTTAATGACAGACGTGGTTAACCTTGCTCGAGAGTGAAGTTGAGAATTTTCTCCCAGCTAAATGAATTCTGTCTAGAAGCAAATCAATAAATTCAGTTACGTAGTACGCAGATCAAGAACAATTGTTTCGGAAAGCCTAATAGTAGACTGGCTTACCTGAATGAGTGTGCCTAGGTGGTAATCAATCTTAGCCGAATGCCAACAAAAGGCATCTACATAAGTAAGGAAGTTGGCTGGAGGTAGTGGAGTTATAATCTTGTCCGAAGACCGAATACAAGCAAGTTGAGTACAGTTTCACGACCAGGTTCGTTGAACAGTGTCCTTTCCAGCGCACTGAGTTTGTACAAGTGACACATGAAATTCAATGTGCAATTTACCATAAATTGTAGGTAAACGTTTTGAAAATATACTGATAATAGCAATGCATTACGATTTCTTATGACTCCCAGAGTCAACTATTACTATTTTGAAAGGCATGTGACGGATTTGCAGCCGCAGCAGTCCAAGCGAAATCAGAAATTTGTACTACCTTTGGATGAGTTATTTAAAAAGATGTTCCAGGTTGCTCTTGTTGAGAAATACCAATACAGAATCAAATAGTCATTGCTAATTGTACGATATTGACAATAATGCATAAATGAAGTTATCAAGGAACTAACGGTTTTAGCCTAATGAATAGATTGACGCCGGTAACGATACCCGAAAAGGTCGAACCAACTGAAAAGCGAGTGTTTCTGAGCTTTGTTGGTTTACATTTCTATTTGCTTTGGGTATTTGTACTTGTATTTGTATAACTTGTATAAGCTTATATGCTTACATTTCAGTTAAAAAAGTGCACTAGCTGTCAAGCGGAATGAAATATACAGTGTAATAAAGCATGCACAGTAAGGACTAACGCAAAACTCATCCAATTACAAAAGCTCTGACGTAATTCACTTACAAACCTTCCTTTTTTGGTTAGTAGTCGGGCGAGGTAAGACCAAGTAGGGGCCCGACTCCTAAAGAAATTGGGAAATCGTTAGTGAAGATAGCAATGACAGAACACAATGAATAGTTAATTACCTTTACCTTATTACACTACTCATACTGGTGAGTGTCATTTAAAGTGATCATGGTAAATGCCCCTCTCTGTCGTCTAGTGACTTTTAAATTTGGCAAAACCTCTCTTGTCTCTTTAAAGGTCGTTTGGTCAAGTGCATATCGGATGCAATGCACTTCAGGAATGCTAATTTTCTATCATTTCTCGTTTGGTCCTTTTCTGCATTTATAGTTTCTGGCTGTTTTGGAATGCCAACTAATCATCATGCTTGGAGCAGGGGATTGGGAGCCGCAGTCTGTTAGATTCATTACATTCCTTTTACCTAAGCGCATCACATTATTCTGTATGGCATGTGTTCATTGTTCATTGAAGCATGTAATTATACCCTGTCAAACCAAAACGTGAAATGTATTGATACTATGTTTGGATTTGACATGCCCTCTTAGTCTGGTGTGGCAAAGTACAATAGGGTCCAACCTGGCATAATATTTGCAATGACGAGGGTATAAATTGCCTAACTTAATGTACAAGAACATACTATCTAGCTTATTTTGTCAGTTACAAAAGGCCTTTTAGAAATGAATGATTTGCAAAGTCTAGAAAGCAGATAATGAAGAAGCCGAATCGATTTTAAATTACAGAATATTCAGGATGAAAGTGGCAGGTATTCACGTAATAAGAAAGTACACGTATGGTCACGTATTTAAATATACTTGTAAACATGCATATCCATGTATGTATGTCTGTTGATGAATATTTGAAATCTAAAGTGAGTGATAGGACGTTTATTTTATATCTTCTGATTCAACCAAATATTTGTTGCCAAACGTGAATAGCAGTGTGTGAATTGGGTAGAACAACTTAGTTTGTTAATTGTTCACTGAATGTCACAAAATCATATTTCAACTCGCCTATCGGGATTTACACCAGGAAAATCTTACTCAATAATCTTGTTCCATATCCACTTTGAATGATGTTTCTTAGATCATGCGTCGTTTGGTGATTAATTTAAACATGCATTTGTAATGATATAAAATTGTTTCCGGTCAGTCTTTGCATTTTTATACGTTCAATTTGGAAAACTGTTTTTGATGAGTATATGAATGGAATATATCGTAGAATCAACTGTGTGCAATTTCAACGCACTACTCTCAGTTCATTTGAGGTGGCTAGGAGAGACCAAGCATTCAAAACAGGAACTTAGCATATCCACGCGCCTGAATTGGAATCTCAGTTGGTTTATTGAACATACACTGTTAGTGATTCCTAACAAGTTGGAAACAATGTGGCTAAGGTCTTTGGTAATGAATCTTTGCATAGTGAATTAACATTTGAAGTGACTAGATCAAAGACAATTCTTCTAACTCTATCACAAAAGGCCATGGTATATCCTCAGTGATAGCACTCTGTGTATATCGCGGAGAAATCTAATCGATTCATAAATATAGCATGAGACTAAACTATTTTTTGAAATGGTTTACGGTGTGAACCATTTTCAGATATGCTAAATTTGGCTGTCACAAATCCGTGGACACAATCATACGCCTATATATTAGAATGCATAGAATGCTTTTACGAAACTTTACTTCACATCTACGTGTTAATGTCAGCATCGTTGTGCGAGAGCAAATAAATGCTATTTATCGGGGACACTTGTGATCAACCCGTCCGCGACAGGTGGGATGTGCAAACCCCGGTAAATCTATCGGTGATCGTCAAACTGACAAACGATCGGAACGGAGCGAAGGGTAGCGCGGCTGATGATTCATTCTGACCGAAGCTGCCAAAATTATCCACCAGGGAATTGAGTGCTGTGGACACTATTTCGATCTAAATAGATCATTATGCCCATCTCTCTCCTCTATGAACTATCACAATGGCTTCCGGTGTGTATCCTTTCTCGCACGCACCTAAGCACACCAACGTGTACGGCGTTATCGCACCACGGTGTTGCCTAGATGGGATCAGAGATTTCATTTTATTCATCAGAATATTAAACGATAACAGCTTTACATGGATTTGTACACCCTAACTTGAAGTATTCTAGACACAAAATTTTCCATTGGAGGATGAACGAAGTTTTGGTTTATTTCAGGTCTAACTATTCGATGTTTCCAGTTATCCCCTAATTTTATGGTCAAATTAAAATTGCTTAAACAGAATAAAACACAGGGTGAGTAATGCGATTGACGGTATAATACATAAAGTCAACCTACGTCTAGAGGAGGTAGAGTTGGAAACGCTGTTAGGAATGAAAATCAAATCAAGCAAAAAACTGATCCTCCTGTCCGAAAAACAACTAACAGCAGTAACATTAGAAACTTGCAATCCAATTGATTCACCATACTATATAAGAGGAGAATTTGATAAACGACATGGAATAAAAACAGGTTATTGGGACCCATTCAAACAAGATAGCAACATCAGTAGGGTAAATATTTTAGGATCAGCTGAAGTAGTTGTTTGGATGGTGCTCGCATACCTTTGAACAGAAGCTTAGTATCATCTGGAATTAAATAGCAGAAGAATCTATTTTAGTTTAGGATAAAAACTAAATTCCTGTATTTATTGCTTTAAAATCTGTTCCTTGATCTCGTGTAAGACTGGATGGTAATCAACACAACGTTTTATCTCATACGAAAAACAATTTGGAGCTATCTGTTTTCCTTGTACATGAAACTGAACGCAAAGGGAAATGGTCCACAAACGATCCAAAAAAGCACGTCCACACAGTAAAATAATCAAAAGCCAGTTTCCAACAAAAAAGCATTTCAACAGTCTATTACCAAAATGATAGGTTTATGTTGCCAGTTTCAAGTTCCAGTTAAGCTTCCAAACCGAGTTAATATGCATTATTTGACATTTTGTTCCTAAAGCAGTTTTCATACGAACTGAACAGATCTTGATGAGAATGGAGAGATGATCTTACCTCGTGCAGATGATATTTCAAACCCTACTACTGTCCAAACAATTGTCTTTTGTATTATCTGGTTGTTGAAATTTGTACCCATCATATTCCACTCAATAATGGTTAGTGTACAAAGAAGAAAATGAATTATCTGCTACCAAATAGTACATGAGTTTCAAAAGGCACCGAACTCTGTCTTTCACAAATACGCTAGTAAGTTGTGATGAGAACGGATCAGAGACATGAAGACGACGTTGGCCTTTTTGGACTGATTAGAATCATAGTTCGTTTGAATTAGTCATTTAATAAAGATGTATAGGAATGATTGAATCAAAGGTGAGACAGCTTTCTTCCTAGTCTCGGCCGCTTGAGTTCTGTATGTTTGTCTGAGAATTAGTCGTCTCAAATCCGACCCATATAATTAAACTTTAATGGAAAGGATTTTTCTTTTCAATCTGATATGCATGAGTGGCGAGCAACCGTTTTTTCTATCAAAAACGGGGACTTAAAAGCCGGGATTTCGAGTACCATACTAATATGAGGTGTGTTAATGGATACAAGTTGAGATGAGGTGAATCTACTGGGAACCGCGTCACATCTGCAGCAGCTTTATTATTACCGTCCAATAAACTGTCAAATTTGAAAGTTTCTTAACATTTGATTACATTTCTGACTGTGACTGGTTTCGAATTAGGTCATTGCTATCCATACGAAAACTCGGCAAATGTTTACGCAGAGAAAATAAATTTCGTCCCCCATGAAGATATCTTTGATTTGCCTGGAACAGAATCGTATCAAAGTATTCCACAGCTACAACCAGATCAAAACCAACTTTTCATTTCTTCTTTATTCTTCTGTCACTGTCTCTCTCTGTGTCGCTTTGCGATTCACCTGTCCACTTAACGTGGACCAGACTGCTCTCAACCGGCGGTCATATCAGTTACCAGGGTGCTCTTGTCATTACACAACCCACTCAGTCCTTTGTCTGAGAGTAAATATGTTGGCCATCTTCAAACTTGAGGTTTTTCCTCGATTTGGCGTCCACCACAAATACGCAAAACTGCAGGAGTGTCCGGAGACTGCGGATCCAACGATAAGTGGCTTGATACTAATGAGTAGGAAGGCGGTCGAATTTGAACAAGTAGCAAAAAATGCATAGTTAAGGTGAACAAATAAATATGCGTGGGCTTGTGGGAATCGGATGACTTACTAGACACGCCTAACACCAAGACGAATTCGCTGAAGCTGAAATAACTCTGGCCTGTCTGATGAAAGCTTTTAATTTGTCAGTATTTACGAAATTACCAGATACGGATCGAGACAGGCGTTATTCGTCTTGTGTGCAAGGTTAGATATATATTTGGTTTTTAACACCCTAAAGAAGTATCTGAAATAAATCCAAATTCACAAGTTTCGAATAGTTAATTGGCAATCATTTATGAAGTAGGAGGTATCTTTGATCATGAACTTCTGTGATGCTTCAGCTTTTTGCGAGCAGCTTACTGAAGAAAATAAAATTTTAGAAGTGTGCGAAACTGCAGAAAACCCTGCAGTACTGCAGCTTCAAACGATACTGCAAGGTATGTGCACTTAATGGTACCTCGGAGATTTGGGTGTTCTTAGTCACCACTGGACGCATCAGTAAGAAGCTTTAGGTCAAGATAAAAGTATCTCTAGTCAAAAGCTCCAGTTTAATTGATCAACGGAGAAAATCAGATCAACACAGCGAGAAGGAAGTCCGAAAGAACAAGTTCATAGGCTATCAGTAGACTGCCGAATTCACTTAGTCAAAACGTGAGACGTACCTGAAGGACAATATACACACTTTCACGAATAACAAAACTTCACTTAGTTTGTTGCCACAATAGATGTTTGTCTGCCACTCGACGTTTAGCTAAAACATATGTAGTTCATGGACTAACCCCAGGATTTCTGTGTATGAAAATCAAAAACTGTTTCAGTTCCCGTGTTCACAGATGCATATGCATCCGGTGAAAAATGAATAACACTTGACCTTAACTTATCTGCCCATTTAAGTTTTCCACAGAGATGGGCAGTAGCAAAATAGATTTTTCCACCTGGGAGCATTATGAGTACATGCTGGTTACCAACGGGCATGCTTTTTTGCTATTCTCGACTTTTATGCAATCCTGTTTCTCGGAAACCAACTTTCCACCAACTAGTTCCCTCACTGCTTCAAAACAAAAAGATACCTTTGAAGTTTTTCGTTTAACTGGTATCCGATGTTTCTTGCAACGATAATCATTTAGCATACAACCAATCTCTTACGTGTGCTAGAAATATATCCAGTTTATAAAGAAACTGACCAACATTTGACACGAGAAAGCAAACATTCGTTCGTATGATATCTCCCTGACTAGTTATGTATCATCTTCCTACAGTATTTATTTTTTGATCTGCTGGTTTTTAGCATTATCTGTGGGATATTTTTCTAATCAGCTGTTATAATTAGCATGAGTCAGAAAACTTTTGCTTACCATGTTTTTTCAGTATTCTCAAATTCTTGTAACGTATCACTGTTCCGTCACATCTCATACATTTTACTGTCCTATTTGTGTCAAAACCAGTTTTTCAGTATGAATGAATCCACGGAAAAGTGACTGCATACGTATGTGTGTAAAGCAGAACAAGTATTCACAATTTGCTTTTTGTAGATCCATTCCCTTTCACTTGTCTACCCGGGGTTTGCACAAACAACATACAATAGAAATATGTAAGCGCAACAAATGTGCTACACTCTGAAGCTGAGTTAACTGCTGGTGGTCGTTATCTTAACTCAATCTCACTAACAGACATTATCTAAGCTGTATCGTTCGTAACTCCCTCCATAGCTGGGTTGTATCGACAGTGAAGCGAATAATGATCGGAATCCTCTTGTCCGACGCATGTGGATGACATATAGCAGTTTAGTCTGTCTGTGAGATGAACCAAATTGTATATCACCAACCTACTTGAACCTCCTCTTTTCTGATCCTTTCATAGACATAAATACCATGTAGAAGAACTAGGTAGTTTGAAAGTAAGGCAGTCTACCTTCAAAGGAATTCTTTTTGTCTACTACTAGTAAAGAGTTTAACTTGGACGTATTACTGTTTAGCACCGCTTGGTGTTTTCGTTTTAGAGCAAGCATATTGTTAAGTTCCCTCCAAATGTTTCCAGAAAGATTTTAATCGGTATATTCAGTCAAAGAAGAAATCCAACGTATATTGTGAATGAGAGACTGAGAAAAAAATCGCGTAGCTACAAATCGTGATACTAATATTTAGAATGAACCCACAAATGAATTTCCAGTTACAACAAAAATTTATTTGTCATGTTCTGGGATACAATTATAAACTCTCTATATTACTAGCGGTTTAACACCGGCACGTTGATTTGGCGAGTTCCTAATTTTTAATACTATCACTAGCATTATGTACGTTTTTAAACCCGGTTTTGTTTGATATTTCACGGGAGATGTATTTTCTTGGTAAATAATTCGGGAAGAGTTCAAGGGGGCAGCAAAATAAACGATAAAACCTAAGCTAGCAGTAATGAATGATGATTCAATGCCATTTTTGATGAAAGATTTGAGTGAGAACTTTGCGATTATATTAAGTCGAATATACAGCATTTTCTCAAATCGTAAAGAAAACGTTTTGATATGTCTGATTGCAGCTTTGCTTTTCCAACAATCAAACAAAGGCGCAAAAGAAATATCACCTCATAGGTCATCCAAACAATAAGAACTAAAGTGTCAAACGGTCAATATCAATCCTTGGGAAAATGCCCGTACCGATCGATAGCCCGGAGAACAATGATTAAATAACTCGGTTGGCCAATCCCGGAAAGACACCATAAACCAATCAGTTGCGGGTTTGCAGCTGGTGTTCAATAGATACAGATACGATTGTGATTCTGGATTGAAGGCAAATAAATTCCAAACTTTATTTTCGAATCACGGTTAGACCATGATTTCTTTCCCAATCAATGCCTTTGTGTAAAAATTATATATAGGAATGCTCAGAGACAACATGCTTACTACAGTGTGAACAAAAGTTTTATCGTATGAACTATCTCACATTTCAGTCGAGTCAATTTTGAAGGACAGTAGCTACCATCTACATGTATGCATTTGGAATTTTGTCAGAAATCATCCAGCTTCAAGTATAATGAATGCGCTCTTAAGTGTTACTTTTAAGAATTCAACAGTTACGGATGAGTAATACGTTCAAATTTATTTTAAGGAAGTCAGCATTTTCATCTTAGATGTTGAATTTGTACAGTAGAATCAGGGTAACCAGATTGATCACCGATGGCACTGAAGAACAAAAACGAACGAACTATTTTTCTTGTTTCATTTTGCGCATGTGACTCACACTGCACATCCATAGAGGTTCACCCCTCTCCTTATCTCTTTCAGGTTTTATTTTACAGTTTTAGGGATATCATACAAAGTAAACTATCATTTTTTCGCCTCACTAACTTAATTCAGTTAGGATTGCACTACTCGGTTCGCGAATAACTAATTCTATTTGCGCCGTTTTGATTGTCTGATAATGTTTGGTGACAATTCGATGCTTTGAGTGAGTGAACAAACGTCGGTCTATGGGATTTTACCAGACTTAGTCTGGTCTGTCTCGGTGACAAGCGACGTTCAAGGACGTTTGCCGGCAGCAGAACGATGAAAATGAAATTTTATTGCAATTTTAACCAGTTTTCGGTCCAAAACTATATGGGATCAACGAGATTTAATTAAAAAGATGAAAATCGAGATTATGAGCAAAATTTAAGCGCAGAAGACAGTGAAAGATGCTGTGAGCAATAAACCGGTACGGTTTCTATTAAACGAAGTGGTTAGTTACAGTTATAATGTATTGTCCAAAATATAACACAGTTTAGGGACGTAATGACAATATGGTAGCTATTGCAATCACTGCGTGAGAACTCAGTGTCACAAACGCGTTATACTACAAAAAGAGAAAGTGTCCATGGAACAGGATTGACAGAGTCATTCAGTTCTATGAAGACTGTGCCTGAACAGCGAAATGTTTTAAGAGCGCGGTTGGGTGTGAATTGCACGTGCATGATTGAGTTAGTTTGTCTCAATAGCATCTTACTGGATAGGAAACAGCAGGAAAATAGCAACCGAAGTTTACTTCACATTCCATCCTACACGAGTAGCACGCAATATTCATTATATATACGGTTACGGACGTTTGCAACCGCAGAGGCGAATAACGTCCGACTCGTGCAGCCTGAGCTGTTCGCACACCGATGATTGATTCAAGATATCAAACTCCTCTGGCCAAGGGAAGAGAAAATTGCTTGTTCATATGACCATGACGTAACATATCGACTTTGCAATGTGATCCAAACAGCACACACATTTGGAATTCTCTCGGACTCATTGCAAACATATAGATCATCCGTCTTTCTGTTTGATCCTATTGAAATAGCTTCACATAAATTTGATTGTAAAGGCTTGAAAAGGATTTCATCGAAAACGTATGTTCGCCTAAATTATATATATATTTCCGAAAAGTGAAGTTCGCCGTTCAAAAACGCCCACTATTAACTTCGAATAACTTCAGACTATCGTGGCTCTGATGTTGCATTTAATGTATTTCTAAAATGTGAAATGGAATTGCATTTATCAACTTGGAATAGCAATACCTCGACAGCCCGAAACCCGTATTCAGTTTATAAGTCAACCAAATCTTAAAAGCTAATTACCTATCACAACACTTACGAAAGTACCTAACTCAGTTTTTCTTTTTCTGCGGCCTACGGGAACGAAATAATTGGGTAGTTTTACAGCAAATGAAAGAACACCTACCAATCTGGCTTATCACCCATAGCAATTCCCGCGAGGCTACCGATAATCAAGTGAATGAATACGATACTGAGTTCACACGTTGGTTGGGTTTTATTTCAGCGAGGGCTGTCATTCAGCGCTACTTGGTATTGACCGGAGCGTGGACCATCTACCTCTTGAGCCCATTTCTTCGTTTATACTAACAATTTGTCAAATGGATCGAATTGGCCCGGTCATTAGGTCCACCCAGTCCCGTGACTAGGTGGAAACTTCTGTATGACCCCGTGACCAAAACTGAAACTGATTAACCTCATCTCAACCGCGACCCTCGCGTGTGCCATCGTTATTCCGATCCGCATATCGCAGTTGTGTTTACAATGCACTCAAGCTTCTAATAACGCCCATCAGTTAACTCACAAACCTACAAAATGATATATCTGTATGAAACCATTTTGTTTAATAATACAGCTGTATGCTCCCATTGTCCTCACAATGTGCTCTCCAGAACTAGCTTCCCTCCTTGTGTCTTTCTCTCAATTCCGAGATATTCCCAACCCCATGAAAATATCACAGATATTTTGCATCCCAAACACGGAGACCACTCTGACCCAAACAACTACCGCCCTATCTCCCTCACACCAGTCATTTTGAAGGTTAGGGAATCAGTTGCTGTTGATCAACTCCGCCATCACATGGAGCAGAACAAAATACTTAACGACTACTAATATGATTTCCGATCCCATCAGTTCACCGGTGATCTTCCGGAACTCATTTCACATACATGGTCAGCGTCATTCGATAGTCACAAAGAAACCTGCGCGGTGTCTTTGAATATATCGAAAAATTTCTGTCTAGCACGTCGGTCGGCTGGATAAACTTTCGAAGTTTGCTTCTACTTCGAAACTTGTGCCCTGGATATCAAGATATCTCAAAGACCGCATTATCTCCGTTAGAGTAGATGGGACCATGTTTCATTCCGGACCTGTAAATGCTGATGTTCCCTAAGGTTCCATAATCTCCCCTTCCCCTTCTATAATGTTTGATGATGACCTTATTTCTTCAACTTTAAATCCTATTCCTGCCTTTGCCGATGATGCTACTCTACACTCTTTTCTGGCCAATTCCTATTCGCGCAGTGCTAGCTCCAGTATTAAAAACGACCGCTCCTTCAGTGATTTCTCCCTAAATTCTGATCTGGGCCTTAACTCTGTTTGAGGCTGTAGCAACCGTGTTCTATTCAACGTCAGTAAAACTTCCCTCTTGCCCATTTCTCTTAAACACGCATCTTTTTCCCGTTCCTTGAATTTTAACTCAAATATTCTCCGTTCCACAGAATCATTCAACCTATTGGGTGTTTCCTTATCTTCTTCTCTATCATGGTCACCCAATATTCATCCACTTGTCTCCCACGCTGCGCACAAATTCGTCTTCCTCTTTTGCTCCAGATGTTTCCCCACCCCCATTTACCTCCTCTCGCTTTACAAAGCTCAGATTCGCCCTACACCTGAATAATGCAGTCATGTGTGGGGTGGAGCTTCGTCCACCTCTCTTTCTCTTCATGATCGGGTTCAACGTAAGGCCATCCGTCTCATCAACAAACCCTCCTTAACATGCAACTTGCAGTCACTAGCTCAGCGTCCGGGCAGTCGCTTCTTTATCCTTGTTCTGTCGATACTACTTTGGATTTTGTTTCAATGAACTTTCCGCTTCTTTCCCTGTCCCGCTTGTTCTTCCTCGTAAATCCCGCGCACAAGCGGTGAGACACCCATTTCAAGTGATTATCCCTAGGTATCGCATTTCTAACTTCCATTCATCTTTCTCCTCAAGAACAACACAGCTGTAGAACACTCTTCCCCTTTCGGTCCTCCCTCCAACGTACAACATCCTTGTCTTTGAACGCAGAATCAACCAGCTCGTTCTAGGTTGAATGTTACCCATACCTTCCCACTTACAGCATATCTTCGGATCATGGGGGTTATCGCTTTTACTGTATTATTTTTGTTTCGTGTAATGAAAGATGCAGGTATTGAAAATGCCCTGAAAGCCATCCCAGTATTCGCTGTATGAGTCCAATTGGATCATGTAATGAGCTAAAGAGGGACGATTTTGACAAATCCGATAGAGCCCAACCTGGAGAATCTATACATAAATGAAGTATAGACTAGTGAACAAGTTCTAGTAAATTTGAATAATATTACAGGGATACTGAACTTTGGCGGAGGTCTTTATCAAAATAGGGGAAGCTATGAAGAAGTATAAACTTGATTTGCACATATAGAATTAATAGAAAAGTAAGAACTCATGTTTACGATTCATTTTTTAACTGTGAAACAGCCAAGTTTGAACTTAGAACCTTTATCTACGAGGGCTAGAAAATAGAGTGCAATACGCATCAAGAACTGGCTGGCAGCGAAAGAAGTTGGAATCTGTGACACATTTAACCCGCCATTTTCCCAACTTATTTATCTTGGGGCTGGTCAAAGTTACACCTATCATGAAATTGTCCAACTGGTTCGTTGAAATGATGAAGAGCGTAAGTGGAAAACAGTGAAAAGAAAGATTTTACGATTGTGCAGATATGAACAGATACCAGCAGATTACGATTAACAAACCACATTTGTTTCAACATACGCAGATATTCAGTGGTGTTTGTTTGTCGGCTGGAGTTTGGGATTTACACCTTTTCCTATCAAGTTTCAGCCAAAGGTCGCAATACTTCAGCCTCGACCAGTAGTTCTTTAGTTTCGCTGCATAAACTTTAGTCATACCGCTTTAGGAGAGCCAGGTCAAAAAGTATCGGAATATTGAGGTCAACGAATGTCAAAACAAAATTTATTTTCTACAAATTTTGATGTTGAAAAGCTTAGCTAGGTGTGAGAATTGTATGCAGCGCAGTTGGCCTACATAATGATATCGAATTCCGCTTCACAAGTTTATTCTGAGGTTTAAACTATACAACATTCTCCATATTGCAAATGCGTGTAACGACCGGTAGGGTACAAAAATATTACTACCGCCTATCTTGGAGCTTTTATGGCCCCATTACCGACGAATCGAGTGATGCATGACGATACTGCAGGGAAAATCTAAAATGCGCTATCTGTGTGAGTAAAAATCTTAAAAAGTAACACAAGCGGTACATTGCTTTGCATTCGTAGCCCTGAATTAAATCAAAAAGTAAGACCGTTCCGTGTCTACATCTCAAGTGTAACCTGCCTAAACACCGCTCACAAAAATACCTTCCTACTAATTTGATCTGTTTATTACCTCTGCAACATTTGACATGAGCCTAACTGATTTTGGGTCGAGGCCAAGGCATTGCGGGTTTTGACTTAAGGGTTACGTGTTGAGGTTAAAGGACTGCGGATTTTGGTCAAAGCTTGATGGGGAAAGGTGTAGACTGACTGATACTCCTTAGTCGATGCAAACACCCTGTGTTTATCATGATGGTACTGTTGCAGATGGTTATTATTCACACACGTAGTCATAATAAATTGGCATAGTTTGCCGAAATCATAGCAAGTGTATGTTTATTGGATTCCACAATGGATATTTGGCCCTGGAGCTATTTCGGCTTGGTGGTCCTTTGGCAGGATGACGAATGTGAAGTAAACACATTTCGAAGTGTCAAATTTGACCATTCCCAATCGGTTCGTTTATCTCATATCGTGGAGCTAATCAGTCGTTCTGGCCAAAACAAATTAGCATGTATTTACGGCCTCCAATCAAAGCCTTCAACCGAGTTAGTCAACTTAAATAAAGATATTTTTTGCTGGAACCGCAAAACCTGTCGAAGAATTTTGCAGTTTTATTTCACAGAAGTGATCTTTCGATAGTAGGTTTCACCTTTGGATTCTCCGTTTGAGGCCTCCGTAAGATAATTGCACATATATATATGAACTTCTTTGCCTACAAAACACCATTCCCATAAGAATTCATGAGTAACATGGCGGAACTAAATATCCTCTTTCCATAAAATACCTGGAATATAAATTTGAGAGAGAATTCTCGAAGTGAATTAGTTGTGTTTGTGGACCATTTATTTCAAAACGTGAATTTCAAGATGCTTGTTAGATGGCACAACAAATCATGCAATTGTTTATGTAGAATCACACAATATTTTGCTTGTCCACCTTCAAAACCTGTAGTTTCTGATTTCTGAGTTGATCAGCAGATGCTGATAAAAGCTAATATACGAACATCAAAATGTTCCCCACAAACATTTGTTCAGGACTGAATGAAAAATTACAAGCACTAATTTGGCTGCGGGTGGGGGGGGGGGGTAAATAATTTTAAATGATAAAAGGTATTTGCATTTTCTTCCCGAATGATTATACACCTGTCTTCAATGTGGTGGCGTGAAGTTGGACACTATGAAACAAATTTAGGGAAACGTTTGGTCACTCAATGGAACTTCAGAAATAAAATCAAACTGTGAACAATTCTCAAACTGCGTACCTTTCAGCGCCTATTGAGCACTATCACTGTATTCCTGAACAGCCATTGAATTTTTCTTATGTTAAACTGATTTGCTGGTAAATGACGACTGTCGATATTTCTCCTAAAAGATAGCTTAGTGCTCAATTCGTCCTTTAAATCCATGACTATGATATTCCGTCGGCCCACTGCGCGCATTACACTGCGCATTGAATGTTGTTACTGTTTAAATATGAGCACAAATGTAAGGAAAATTAAAGAAAAGCTATGTCGATAAATATCGAAGGCAAAATTGCGAGCAGGAGATCCATTCAGTGAGGGAAGACTGGAAAGGTACGCTTCAGTGCAATTCGTGAATGGGATTGCAATTTAACCTAGCCGAGGAGGATACCGAAGGTGAAGCTGATGGACGGCGACTCACACGGCAAATTCATTCACCTGTAACATTTGCGACTAAACGTAAGCGTTGTGTGAACTTAGTATGCGCTGGTTTGTTGTCCTAAAATAAAGATTGTGACGAGAGTAACAAAACCCTAGAAAGAGGTAACATGCAAAGGCAGAACCCTGTTGAACGTGAAATAAAATTTTGAAGGCAAATAGTTTAAAAGGTTAATGGTAAATATATCCATGGGTTCAGATACAAAATACATAGACGTTGGTTCAATCAATTCAAATTGGGTTAGTTCTCGGGCAACAGGAGGTGATATAACTGTTGAATCAGATGACATTTACCTCACTCCAACACAGAAGGCAGTTTGCTTGGATTAGTAATTGGCTATAGAGTTTTATTTGTTGCGCACATCTATGCTTCAAAACACGTAGTAACCGCGATAATCGCCATTTTGCTTCTTCCTAGTCAAATATGTTGATTATAAACCGGTTGCTAGCAAAAGGCCTCAATATGGAATGAATTCCTTACAAGTTCTGTGTGGCTTCACAGCTTTGCTGGTATATGAGTAACCTCAATTTCTACTGAGGTTTGTAATCTTTTTACACTTGTATCATATGAGAAAATCACGATAGGACTTGACATCTAATGAAGAAAACTAAGCTTTTTGGAATTGAAAATACCAAATGATTTACTGCATTTTAAGATCTCCAATTGAAAGTTGACTCAGTGCACCGTGAAATGTTAGGATTAATTCAACTCTGGCGAAACGGCGTTGCAGGATGTTTAAATTATCTGTTGCTAATCAATTTTACGTTTGGTGGGTCTGGAACCTGGTGAGTATACTTCAGAAGAACAGCAATAATATATATCTATATATGTATATATTCGTCACAATAACCTTGTTTGCAACACCGGGTGACCATTGGATAGACAGCTCTTTCAGAGCCAGTTCAATGAAGAATCAATGCCATGATTCAATGTTTTGTAAGTGGGTTAGATGCTACTAACCGCAACAAACGTGACGTGATGGTCTTGGCAGAATATTTCATAATGAGTAAGGTCAAAAGAAAAAGCTGTCTATCCAATGGTTACCCGGTGTTGCAAACAAGGTTATTGTGACGAAAATACACTTCCTGGGGACAAGTATGTGAATGAACTGACAAAAAGATTACCGGATACGCATGCCTGGCGAGCGGCAAAGAACCACGAAACCGATCGTGGGCTTCCAGGGAAATTTTGTCCAGTCATTCACATACTACTTATCATAGGTATATATAAGCAGAATCCTTGCAAATGTTTTTAGTTGGCATAAACCAGGTGCGAAATATTTGTGACCTCCCTCATTGTTATAAACGAAAGTTTATCTTAACTGGATAATAAATTGACATCAAAATCAATATCGTTTTACGTTCACTTTAGTTTAAGGATGTATGATAATTCATCAAACGCTTTTAGGAGAAACTTTACGGTCAATCAAAGGATGCCTGATTACATCAAATCTGATCAGGAGTTTTGGTGGGGTTAGGATTCGAGCACTTGACATCCAGATCGAAGTTATGATGTTATTAACCACCGGATCACTGATGTATTATTGGTTTTTAAAACTAGCGGACTGTTCACACAAAGCGAAGAACACTCGTTAATCAGGGATCAACTTGAGATTTAAATACTAAAAATAATTTAGCTTTTTAATTTGACAAGTATTCATATATACCAAAGAATGGGTTTTGCAAATTGAACTAGACGATCGCTCATGAAATCCAGTGGATCTCCCCTGATGTAGGCTGCGATCCTCTGGAATCCTGGAGAAAATTTACTAACAGCATCACGACATTGGTGGCTGCTGTTACAACCGTCAAGCTTCTACGCCGACCGACTGTTCGAAAAACGGCAATTGACAGTCGAACTAGGAAATGGATAATGCAAAGGGACTTTCACTGGAGGGAGTTCAAATGCCGTCCATGCCCCAGCACTTGGGAAGCTTACAGGCTCATTCGGAACCAGTGTACAAATTTGGTTTGGGAAGACAAGCACAATTATCAGAATATGCTGGCGAGAAAGTTTATTGCAAACCCCAAGCTATTGTATAGGCATGTAAACGCTTCCCGGAAAGTCAAACACGGCGTTTCGATACTAAAGTCAGCAGGACGTGTTTCAGTGACGACCAAGGAGGCTGCAGAAATGCTGAGGCTACAGTACTCTCAAGTGGTCAATGCGCCCAGTAACACTGGTTTCGTACTTCCCCGTTTGCTGGAACATATTCCTCACCCATTACTAACAGACATTATCTTCTCCCCCGAAAAGGTAAAGGCTAAGCTCCTGGCTTTGAAGAAGAACTCATCACCGGGTTTAGATAACATCCATTCACAAGCCCTTATCACTCTGGCAAGTCACATAGCCGATCCTCTAAATGTGCTATACCAAAAACTGTTGGAAGATACCGTGCTTCCTCCGGTGTGGAAAAACGGTGTCATTTCACCAATTTACAAAGGTGGCTGCCGTAGTGACCCAGCCAACTACCGACCCGTCACGCTCCTTCCAGTGTTGTCCAAAGTCAAGGAATCTATTGTTGCTGATTCT
>UZAN01041810.1:0-17194 GCA_900618425.1 Echinostoma caproni
ATGTACGTTGTAGTACAAACACGCCGGATTGAGTAGATAGATGTGGCCAACGTAGGCAGCCTGTCTTTGCGTCTGGTTCAGATGATGGGCGAGCCTGTGAACACACACGATAATTGAGCTATGTTTGAAGTTCGCTTCAGTGCACACGTCAGACGTTTATTCATGTGGTCTGATATGGCAACTCCTTGAAAAGGTGGACGAATTTCTCTATTTGAGCCTCACAGTTTGTGGCCTTTCCTGACAGTTTCTCTCGACAAATCGTTCAGGATAGGCCCTTTTTCTCTGAGAGCATCCTTAGTGGTCTTCATTTAACGCATTGTCAGAGCAGGTGTTGTGCAGTCGAGATATGATATTCTGAATCAGATTTATTTTCTCTCTGAGTGGGAAGAAGTTGTAAACGTCTGTTTATTGTCTCGTCCAAGTTAGTTTTCTGCATATTCAACTCTCTAAGAATGACAAGATGATGAATCTGTCTGAAAGCAATACGAAGCATGCAGGGTGACAAGTTATAAAATATCGGTCGAAACGGGCCTAGTTCGGAGAGAGACAAATCTACGCAATTTTTGTCTGCTAATATACGAACAGTTGGCGGCACGTATAGAAACGAAATTACTACTGCACAAGCTGGTATCAGCCTGTTTCAAGGGGTTAAATATATATGTTTCATAATTTTCTATCTAAGTTAAAGTCAGAGTCAAAGTTTTATTATGGGAAATACTTACAAGCGGTTGCTTTTCTAGTCCCATAGGATTTGGCACAGACGAATCGGTTCACAGTTCATACAAAGTAGATGAATGTCCCAATTCGTCCGTTTTTCGTACGCTTCTACGGATGTTGAAATTTAAGTCTTTTCAAAGCTGTATCCAGTTTGTGCTTGAATGAATCAATTATGGGCGCAGAAACAACGTCTGGTGGTAGAAAATTTCAAGTAATGCACACTATGAGGGTGAATGAATGACGCCGGCATTCTAGTCGGTATTTTTGGAGCACTAATTTGAATGAGTGCCCTCGCAGGTGTGTTGGGCGACAAGAAAAAGAGTGGACGACATGGGTGGTCTATGTTCTGCATTATTTGATATACCAAGATCAATTCTCCTCGAATGCGGCGACACTGTGGAGTACAGTTGCAGTGCTTCCAGTCTTTCCGCATAACTCTTGGAATGCAGTCCTATGACCATTTTGGTAACCATACCTTGTGGACGTTCCAGAATCTTCCGATCGCGTTGCAGCCATGAACTCCATGCTTGAGTGGTATACTCTATGTGGGATCTAATGTACGCTGATAACACTCATGGGAACAGCTTAGGTTCAAATTTGCCAAATACTCGTTTTAGCAAACCAACATGTCTTACAGCGAGCGGTAGACAACGCCCGGGAGCAGTTTAAAGAACAGCTTAGGTCGTCTTGAACAATGACATCAAGATCCTTCTTATTCGAGACGTACGGACGTTGTTGATCCCCCAGGAAATACGGAAACCGAGTTTTGCGTCCAAGGGATACGACCGTACATTTTGATGCGTTAAATTCCATGTCATTTGCGACCGACTATTGATAGGGCAGCATTAAGTGTTTTTGGAGTTCTAGCGAATTCTCTGGTTTTGTCACTGTTTTTCATATTTTTGCGTCGTCTGCAAACATTAATGTTTGTGGCCCGCAAATTTCCGTTAGATCGTTTATGAGGAGAGTAACGGGGCGGTAGTTAGCTGGGTCGCTACGACAACCGCTTTTGTATATCAGAGAGGTTATCCCTTGTTTCCATGTTTTTGGGAGCGCAGTTTTGTTGAACATTTGTTGGAATAGTTTGCTTAGTGGTTGAGCTAAGTTACTCGCCAGGTTGATGGATGGATGGTGGATGGATATTATCTTACCCTTGGAGATGAGTTCCTTTTCAAACACTACAGTTTCGATGCAACGATCTCTGGGGGAAAATCAATTGTGGTGAGCACTGGATGTGATATATCCTCAAGTAACAGGGGCAATCGTAGTCCGGTGTTCGCAGGTGCGGTGAAAACTTGAGCGCACTTACGTTTTCGCATCTAGATCCATGTACCGACAACAACTTAATTGCTAGATAATTTGGTATCAAGACACTTTGGAACCATCCATGCTGCCTCCACTGATCGAGACTAAGCAAATCTTTCTCGTCAAACACCGGTCATGTTCTAGTCAAAGCTGAAAAGACTTTTTAGCAGTGTCTTGTCTAACGTTAG
This sequence comes from Echinostoma caproni, assembly GCA_900618425.1. Classification (NCBI taxonomy): domain Eukaryota; kingdom Metazoa; phylum Platyhelminthes; class Trematoda; order Plagiorchiida; family Echinostomatidae; genus Echinostoma; species Echinostoma caproni. The sequence goes on from UZAN01041810.1 coordinate 2,211, forward strand.
AACGCATCAGAAATGTGCGTTATCACAAACCACCCAGGGATTCGAGCCCGGGGCGGGTTGTTTCTCTGATGCAAGCATCACTTGAGTTAGCCGAGCCGGAGCTTGGCAAATTTGCTCCAGGTCAATATTACACCATTTTGGTGTTTGTCTGGCCTTGTCTTTATGCACCTCGGCCGAGAATTTCTTGTATCCGGATGCTGATCAATGTCAGTGACGATTGAACAAATCAAATCAGATCATTTGCTGCTGCTACTGCTGCTACTGCTGCTGCTGCTGCAAACCCCTAAACGAAAAATAGCTGGGGTTCAAATTTTTCATTATCACGTGAACTTTGACATCTATGCCTTGAACCACACACACACAATTTCCACCCAATTTTCCAAGAATTCATGCTCTACCTGCTCGATCTTGGGTTTCATATCAGTCAATTAAGAAGCTCATGAGATCTAGTAGAGATGACCTCTGTGAACGGATATAATACTCGAATGAACCACACCTGATGCACGGATTTGAAAGCGAGTGGAGCGGAAAAAGGCAGATCGCCACGAGAAACAAAAATCACTACTAGTCCACAATAATTTCATTAATCCAAGAGAACATATGTGATACTCAATGTCCTTAACGTTTTCTCACTTATTTCACCATGCTTGAAATGCTAACTGAGTTTTGCTCAAATGCGTGATAGTCAATTCCAGGGGTGTTTTCCAAAGTTCTGTAGACCATGTTCACTTTGCCAACAGCAAGCAAAGCAGAGGAAGGCAGTTTAATAGCTACTCTACTGAATTCAGTGACGCCAACCACCGCAGCTCTGGTGTCAAAGTGCGATCCAATGGGGGCTGCTTTGGCAATGAGACACGAATCTCGGGTAGTAATGATTATGTGATTGTTAATGGTATTCCTAAATAAGTTATCTCTTCCGTGGTGTGACAGGTCTATCCCTCCTCTTCCACTCATTCTCTTGTTCCCGCTAGTCGAACATATGATCACTTTGTCGAGTTTCGTTATTTGCTTTGATGACTGGTCTTCACTGATGATATAACCGGATTATATAAATTATATCTACTGCTCACAATGACTAACTTGTGCCCATCATATGACGTGATGGCGTGAACAAATATTTGCCCGAATTGAATTAGAACACATGCTGTTGATGTTCACTATTGTTTCTGTAACACGAATCTACCTAACTCTTTTGTCAAACGTAGTTCACATGACCCCGTAGCGCATCCGGATTTCTGGCGCACATTCCATGATATTCTGCGTTCAGAAGTGACAGAGAACAGCTTCACTCAATCTCTTTGTCTCTGTCTGTCTGTCTGTCTGTCTGTCTGTCTGTCTGTCTGTCTGTCTGTATTTGCTTTTCCTCGCAGTCGGTGCTTTCGAGCTAGTTTTGTGCTCTAGTTCTTCCGTTGTGAAACATAACTCTGCAGCCTGAATAGTCTACTGGCTTTATTCTGCTTCTAAACGCCTCATGAAAATCTCTGGGAAATGGACAAAAGTAACATGAAGGCAAATGATTGTGGTCCAACCAATAGGGATTTTGTACAAACCGCTTCAAATCAGGAAACACTGAATTGATTTTCGTTTCATTGCTAAACCAGCAGTCGACACGCCCTTCTGTACTTGAGAAAAAGAATACAGGCTATTTTTTGATACAAGTTTTATTGCAATGTACGTGGATTCACCGAGGGGGATAAAAATATGACGGTTCGAAAATCCTTTCCCAATATTTGAGTTTTGCGCTAACTGAACACCGATTTGAATGCCAGCAAATCAATAAAACATTTTCTTCTATTTATGTACGCAGTTTTTTTCACAGCCCAACGTTCTTCCATCCGTCCGTCTATTCGCATTTAGGTTCTCTGTCTCTCTCGCGCTGTTCCCGAATGGAGTTGATCACGTGACAGACTAACTGAAATGATAAGTTTATGATAGGCGTCTGTTCAGAGCCTTAAATCGAATGGATACCTTAACCAGTACGAGATGTTCGGTTTGTCAGAGTGCAATCTACCGACCGTCTGAGTTCTCGATCACGGTCTCGCTGAGCAAGCGTGCGTGTGTGTGTGTATGTGTGTGTAAGATTACAATTGACTCGCCCATTGATCCATTGGTTTTGGCCCGATGTCAGGTGTTCGTGTTTAAAGCTTCATCTCCTTTCCCGTTCCCCATCACACACACACACACACACACACACTACCCCACTCTAACTCATCTACACAGCATGTACCTTTCTGTGTCGGCCTCGGCCGAATGTTCATACCTCTTTCTTCCTGTCTGAAGAGACTCATTCCGTGAACGCACACTTACCCCCCAATACTCTCACGTTTATCCGCAAGCAGAAGTAGTACAGACTCACACACACACACGCACACACACGTAGCTAGACAACAAAAATTGGTTCATCACAATCCTCAACGCCCTCTTGTTCTCACGCCTAACTATACTCTTCACCCAGGGAGTTGCGCATCAATGCGCTTTGGCACGACTCGTTGCCAAGTCTGTTCACCTCTTCTCTCCGTCGCCCAATTTTGGTCGATAGGTCAGTTAGTCAGGCAGCAAGTATTCGGGCAATCCGGAGAATCACTTGCGCCTGTCTAGCATTCCATCGACCATCACCACTGCAACGCATTTTCTCTCGCGCTCCAATTTCTGTCAGTCTGTCGACCGGTTTTGTCGGACCACTGAGTGAGTGTATTTACGTTCCGAATGGAGAACACATAAGTCCCAGCTAACCCAGATTGGTTTATCTTTTCCAGGTGAAAATGATCAACAGTATCATGAGATATGGCACAACTAGAACACAGTTTATGAGTGGAATTAATCGGTAGTTGTTTTTGTTGACTTTGCAGGTTCAAAACGTTATTCCTGAATGAGAACTTTCAACAATGACACTAGTTTCCATGATGTGTAAATGGAACACGAAAAACGGTCTGATCAGCTACCCGGTGGCCCAGTGATGGGTAGCATGCTTGCTTTCTGCCGGTGAGGTGCCGGATTCGATTTTTAGTCTGGTCGATGGATTCGTTCACTTTACTCATGAGACCAAACTAGGTCGAAACAGCTGTACAATTGTAATGGTTGTAGTATTAGTTGTAGTAATGCTCACTGAATTCGGAACGTGAACCATTTAATATGGATCACGGAATCACAGACTGGATCAAGTAAGCACTGGACCGCACTGGCACTAGCGCACAATATCCCTCGTAACTGAGACGCGAGGAAAAAGGCCTCAGGAGTAGTAGTTCGTTTATTGGATGAAATAAAGTGGATTAAATAATATGTACAAAGTCGGCATATCGGTTATCCGGGTCTCTACCAATCGTGTTCTAGTATTCGTGGCATCTTTCTGCTTCTGTCTGGGCCGCACGGTCTCTGATTGGCTGGTACGATCTACCTATGGTATTCAGTCAGAAGCAGTGACACGTACGCTCGCTGTTGACGTCACACGTGAAGTTTGATTAATCGCAGTTGTCCAAAAACTGTAACTCGTCGCTCCAAAGTACGTATCATCTCGTTGGCCCGGATCACCACAAATTGTTTTCTTTCAGCTCATGCTTCATTTACTCTATGCACGACGAATTCTTCATATGAAATTTCATTTGGTGAACTAGAAGACCTGGTGAAAGCACCAGCGTCATAAGAATGAACTACCACAAAATCATTTATGAACCTTGGTACTTAGCCACATCATTAGTCAATATCCCTACAAACTAAACTTCAGGAGTATCGAGGTCAGTTAAATTGTTTTCCATTTATGCAGGACACGTTCGAGTGTATCTATGATGCCTGTGTTGAGCAAAACTGCCCACAATGCGAGAAAATATGGAGGATATATGCATTACTGAATTAAACAACAATTAATTCTGGAAATCAAAACAGCATACAATACATAATTTAATCGATTCATTTCAATCATGTTGGTTGTAATTCACATAATGGTCATGAATTAAAGTCAAGTTTAAATAAACATATGTATCTTGTTCCCTTTGAGATTCAATAATTCATAATAACAACTGTTGACAACATGTTGAAAATCGGTTCCCGTAGCTCGGGTAAGTTGAGTTCCATTTCGCCTGTTCGCTGAGCTGGGCATTTTGTTTGAAAATGTTTCATCACTAGCCGAGGTTACCCGATCTGTGCCTGTGAAGTGGCAGAGTTCTACTTGTATCCGTTCGTTTTTACCGGTTATCGTTTTGTCCCATTCATTCACTGTGCTCGAACCGGTCCGCTGTTGAATTGGTGCGACGGGGTGAAGGTACTGGGATTGTTCGTCTATCTTCAGTAGGATATTTTGATCTGTTCTCAGGTCACGACATGACCTGCTTTTGTTGCATCACTTGATCCTTGAGTTGTATTCGCGTGTACACGTGATCGATGTGTTCGATCTATCTGAGAACAAACCAAAAGCCGCATTGAAGATGGTCGAACAACTCCATACTCTTACACCCTCACACCAAATTCGACGGCGGGACACAGTGAAACACAATGAGAACCAGGGACAAAACCTTTATAGTCGGTGCAGAAGATCACATTCATGAATGAACGCGTACAAGCAGAACACAACCACTGCACAATCTCTGCCGAGGTCACCTCGACTGGTGTGATAAAACATTTGCAAACAAATTGCCCAGTTGAGGTGAAGAGACAACATACTGAACCCGATCAGCTTCCCCCCAATCCACAGCTGATCACAACAAACAGCTGATCACACCAAACAGCTGATCGGATGATAACGGGTGAAACGATTTGATTTAAATGCTGTGAAAATGTTTGTGATAACCGACAAAGAGCACTGGACAGCTGTTTCGTACTGGTTTGGACTTGTCAGCAATGCGCGTACTTTTCATGTCCCTATCAGGACTTGAACCGCGAACTTTCGGGTTGGGACTGCATACTCTTACCCCTGAGCTACGCGATCGACGGTTATCACCTTGTGCGAATGGCACAATGAATTCAGATGATGAATGTTTGGATTAGCCAGTTCGGTTTTTCACAAGTAAAATGGTTGGCATTTTCATGCATTCAAATAGTGGGGGATTAAAGACCTCCCAACGAGTGAAACCCAAATCGTATACCATCATCAACAGTGCCTGGTGCCTGTGAAAAACCGAATGGGCTAATCTAAACATTCCCTATCTGAAACGATTTAATCGTTTTGCCAAATTTTCCAACAACCAGGTTAAGAAAAATAATCAGTGATCAGATGACAACTGCCGACTTCGGTAAATATGGATGCAGAGGAAATATATAGCAAAAAGTCCATCACTAAGCCGTTTATTAGTTTCCCCAATAACAAAAATTTCATTGTTCCTTTTATGTTTCATTTGTCATTTCTATTCATCAATTTATTTGCTTGTATTGACTAAATAAGTTCGATTAGTACAAAATCGATAGCCTCCAGACAAAGTTGATGAATGTTGTTAATAGTCATTAATCTGCTCCTGCTAAATTCGTTTCTGACCGAATCTGTAGATACCCTCGATAACAGATCACGCTTAAAAGCAGTTGAGTCAAGTGTGTAAGGTTTACAACTGTACACATGGACTTCAAATTTTCCTTACTTAAGTGATTTATGTATCTTGCATGACTCTGCTATAACGCATTTGAAAATATATTGCTCAAACCTTTCCATATGCAAGTGAAATATTTATAAAATTATTCACCAAAGCTAAAGTGAACTGGACAAGAAAGGTATCTGAATTATTTTATTTTATTTTATTGTGATACAAAAACTTTGCATAAATAATGAAACTTTCAAAAATAACTTCCTCCGCCATATCATGTTTTCAAACTCAATTTAATGGAACATTTGTGCCTGATAAGGTCTCATCAGCACTGCAAATCTATCGGCACACCTGGGACTCAAACCGAGAACTGGAAGTGCCCAAATAAAGATGACCACAAGGCAACTAGCTGATCAGGTTTTGTGCGATACGGTGCAATATTTTCACATGCTCTTTGATCATCACCCCTTGTTTTACTTGTGTTTCATCGCCGGAAGATAAGATCAGCTCCCCAGTATTCAAGCGAGATGTATGTTTGCATGTCTCGTAGTTCGCATAGGGTTTGATGTTCAGTTTAGTGGCGAAGTTTACTCTGCTGATGCGACCGAATCAGTCTGAAACAGCTGCAGCATGCTAATTTCAAAAGCATGCAGCGTGCTTAATGAAAATTTCATCCTTGTGTCGATGTAGTTGCCAGAGACGACCAGAGAAACATTAGGTATCATTTCCGAGCCAGTATACCACAATTTAACGCCTATGTTCGGCTAGAGTGTGAACTTATTGTAGGCGTCTCGAACTGAAAAGATGGGTTTTTAAAATGATTTATTTCTTCCCACGATCTGTTCAGTTCAGTTCAAACAAGTGTCAACCATGCACTTCACTGCGCCAGTTTTGGTTGCTGTTTTCTGGCTGCCCATCCGGATGAGCATTAGAAGAAAGACAGGAAGGTGGAAAGCATAGTCGAACAGAAAATGCAAAACTTCAGTGGTCTAAGATTGCGAAGAAATTGAGAAGATACACAAACACCAATGTTTACGGCACCCAGCCATATCACTCAATGTCTCTAACCATCAGTTACGATCATCACGAGGTCTCCAGCCAGGGAGCCTAACGGAAACTAGATGAGCCAGTCTCCTGGTTAGGGTTCTCATACCCTCTTGCCAGATCTTAGCTTGAACATTCTTGACTTTCTTCCACCCACTACTTGTCTCGGCGATCATCGCTGGCAGTGGCAACCTATCTCGTGACATGCGTAACACGCCCTAACAAACGTAATTTATGGGCGTCAACTACTTGCTTCAGTGGCGACCACCATTACCTAAAATTCGACTCCCAACCTCAGCATTGCTCGTCCGGTTACCTTACCAAATTCGTGCGATGCTGCGTAGACAGCGATATTCAAACACCGACTGTCTTTCTTTCTGTTTTCCCAATGGCCAGGATTTTTGCACCCTATAGGTAAACTGGTCGAACTGTTACCAATCCCACCAATCAAGCGTATACGGATTAGTGATCGCGGAAATGACGAATGCTTCAGTTTCATTTCCAATGGGAATTCGTCGTGTATGTGGCAAATGAAGCGTGAACTGAAAAGCTCGGAAGCACTGGACAGCTGTTTCGATCTGGTTGGGTCTCATCAGCAGTGCGAATTCATCGACCCGACTGGGGATCGAACCCGGGGCTTCATGGGCAGAACGCAAGCGTGCTACCCACTACGCCACCGGGCAGCTAATCAGACCGTTTTTCATTTTCTATTTGCACAATATAGCACAACCCATCTTTGCCTCAGTTTCAGTTGTTTTAACCTGTCGCTGCTCGCTTTTAATAATGAAGAGCAACATAAATTTATGAGCTCAAATAATAAGCAAGAAATCGCGAAAGGTTATTTCTTGCACTATAATAGATGTGTAATATAGAGGAAGAAATACCAGATGAAGAATCCAAAAATGACGTGACCGAATCTGTCTCACTGGCCAACATAAGGTTTTCCCTCATTCAGCTGGGCGAGTTTGATTACGTAAACACGAAAACACGGGTCTATGGGAAACCGGAAACAAATATCCATGATGTACACAGCGCGCTGCGTGGGTTCCTTTACAAATCAATGTGAACCTCATCTAATCGAAAACAAACTGAAAGAAAGAAATAGCAAACAGCAGATCGAGAAAAAGAAAAACCAAGCCGTGCGTCAACGGCCTATCGAGAATGACAGCAAGTCTCACACAAATCGATCGCCTGTCTAAGGAGACTTCTGTCAAAACTCAAAGAAGGGAACAGTGGAGAAGGACAAGAGCAGTGTACAAAATAAACTGCAAGAACTGCCCAAAATACTATATCGGACAAGCGGGAAGAAAACTGTCAACCTAGATCCGTGAACACCAATCGGCAGTCAGGAGACATGATCCACTATCGTTGATTCCCATGCACAAAGATGAAGGAGATTAATCTGACTTCAAATCAGTGAAAATTATCGATCGAACTCGGTCAAAACACACACCAGAGAATTTTGTTGAGGCTTGTCACTCTTCAATCAACTCAATAAACAGGCACATCAAACTTCACCACGTGTACACGTCAATGAAACTCAAGGATCAAATGACGCAACAAAAAAAGATCATGCCGTGACCTGGGAGCGGACCGAAGCTGTAATCCGGACGGAAGGATAACCAGCTCCCCTGCCACCCTCACCCTCTCGCACCAGTTTATTGGCGAACCGAGTAGAACACAGTAAAAACAAGGGATAAAAAGAGTCCGTAGAGAAGAGCACTTATATAAATGAACGGGTAGAAGCAGAACACTATCACTCCACAAGCACCGATGATATCATCTCGGCTGGTGATGAAACGTTTGCAAACAGATTGCCAAGCTCGGCGAACAGGCGAAATGGGAGATTTCTTATTTTCACTGAACATTTTTCTTGATAATAGCAATCAAAGTACTAACCGGTTAATTATACCTTAGTCTGTCAGTCTAGGGTTTCGTAAAAGACTGCGGTAAAACAGAATGACTCACTTGTCTAGTTTTTCCTATCCTCTTAAATTTCCTTATGGTGTTGTTTCATTTTCTCGTTCTAATGTAATTGAACACATCATTTGTTTCGTAACTTGCTCATCCTAGTAAGTATCTGGCACGGGCTGTTTCATCATCGTCCTCATCACTAGTTCCACTTACGCTGGTCCCATTATGGTACTTTGTCACAAAAAGCTGCGGATTCATCTAATTGGTTACACAAAAATCATATTTGGGCTTGAAGCACGTGTTCGGTGCTTGATGATCAAGAGTGCCTGGCGCCACTGAACAATCAAATTGGTTAATCCAAGCTTGATACTCTAAACTGATTGAGCCATTCGCACAAGGTGATAACCGTCCATCGTGGTGTAGCTCAGGGATAACGGTTTGAAATCCCAACCCGACTGATCACGGTTCGAGTCCTGACAGTACGCGCACTGCTGTCAAGTCCCAACCAGTACGAAACAGCTGTCCAGTGCCCTTTGTATCGGTTATCACAAACATTTCCATCGCATTTAAATGCATAGAAAGAGTGGGGAAATTAACGATCTCCCATGGAGTGAAACTCACACTGAAGACCATCAAGTGTGCCTGGTGCCTCTGAACAACCGAATGGGCTAGTCCAAGCATAATACTCTAAATTAACAGGTTTCAGTCAGAGGAATTGGTTGTTTCCTAATGCTGTTTTGCAGGTAAACTCAAGTGTGCGGTATATCCCAAATCGTATTTCTATGATTTGCTGCAAACAATGCACGACATCTGTTCACGCGAATGTCATTGAGAAATTTTAACTGCGATGGGGACGTAGTTAATTACTATATACCACAAGTGTCGTATGAGGATCACCAAATCTCAAAGTGTTTCACCAGTCGCGTTGAGTGTAATTTTGCCATAATCACGGATTTTACCATCCGCACTGAAAGATATTGCAAGGTCAATCGTATGTAATACATCTAGTGATAAGCGATAGACATTTTCTTTTCTGCAGCCGTTCACCTGGACGAAATGAAATGACCTTGATATATCATTTTGTGTGCTTGGAAGTTCAATTGCTGATCCGGTGCTAAGTAGGCAGCGCCGAGGAATTTGGTTCGAATATTGTGGCAACTCACGAAATGCCGTTGATTTACACACCTATCTCATGCGTGGATAGAGTAACAATGCACACAGAAGCGTCGCATGCTGTCGCGTGACTCACAGACATCAGCTAGTCAGATTTTCTCCATAGAGAGTTTACAAAAACACAACCAGATGAACATGGGGAACAACACATCTGGTGAGAGCGGATGGTAATGATATATGAAGCCGTTCTCCTTTTGGGTAGTTTATATTTGTGAATGAAATTATCTTCTTTTGCATTCATTCATATATTCGAAAAGGATGTACAAAAACACTCTCATATATCATGATGAAAATATAACACCATTGATCAACTGAGTATTTTTTCTGCAATCCAAAACATTCAATATCATATATTCAACAGATTAGAACTTGTTCAAACTAGTTGAGTAATATCTTAAAAATGTGGTGAACACTTCAAACAAGAGAGATGGAAAATAAAATTGCAATATACTCATGACGCAGTGACAAAACTTATGTAGAGAAAGAATTAAAATACCATATGGAAGTTACTTCGTGTCAGCCGCTAGGTTCCAGCGCGGACAATTCATGCCTTTTTACCGGACGTATGCCACTTTTACTGCGTCAATCCCGATGCAATGAGAATGGTTTATATGAATCACTTTGATGGTGGTGGTAGTGGTTCAGTGGTTTAGTCGTTGTGACCGGCGTGCGGTAGACCTAACGCTCCGAGGTTCGAGGCCCGTCACTACTACACAACTTTGACGGTATTCAGTTGTGCTATTATCCGGTTCAGTGTCATGCCTAATCTAGCGGGGCCACTCCATGTCCCGGGACTGAGGTTGTTGATCTTTGTGACTATGGGGTCCACCCCATCTGCTGTTTATCACACAAAAAATGTGTATATTCAAAATAGTTGATTGCATCCACTCGGGTTTTAATCTTTTTGGCTAGTTGTAACGTGATCATTGCGATGACTTAGATGACCCGCATAGGTTAACGAGTTTACGCATTTCTAGTCACGGTTCTCCTTTTGGATTCACTTGGGTCTGGAAAATAGTGAACATTTAGATTCAACTTCAAATTGCCCCACTGACTCTATTTGCAATATTTTTGTACAATCGAAAATCAAATCAATTTCAATACGATTTTCACTTTTTTCGCCCAATACAGCAATTCAAAGTTTTCTGATGGAAATGTTTGCAGAACCGTGCTTCCCCTGGTCCCATAGGATTTTTTCACAGTTGGTTCATTTCACGGTATGGAAATGTCACACGATGTACCTACCCTCATTCCACCGTTTTATGTGATTTCACACCAGTGTTGAAATATGAGGCATTCCAACGTTTTATTTAGTATCCGCTTGAGTGATTTAACGTTTACCGCACAAACGCCGTTCGGATGGGTGAATGTTTCCAGTGTGTCAAGCAATCACGGCAAGCAATTGTGGCCGGATTTCCATTGGGACAAAACATTAACTATAGATGTACCCCTGAGAGGGGGTGCTTGAACATTGAGTAAATGAAATGGAGAGCTAGAAGCTTATAATACTTGAAATGCCAAGATCAAGAATTCTTAAATTCGGCGAGCGGATTATGTCCTTGGTGATATTATTCTCCACGCATAAGAATCGGAATGTAATTTCTTAGAAATTTTGATGATTATTCTTTGAGTCGGTTCCAGCCTTCAACAATCACGCTGTATACAAAGACACGATATCTTCCTAACGTACACAGTCTACGGTCAAATGTACTCTGATCTAGCCACCGTGTTGACTTAAACCAAACCGGAGTCACGCCTTAAGCCAGTCGGCCTTTTTCACAGGTACTCTCACGCATTCAGTCGAACAAACCTACTCACTCCGTCGTGAGACATGCGGTCGTTGTTGTTGTTGATTTTCGAGAAAATACCGGAACAAATCCCCATTGGGTAAGGAAATCACCTTGAATTAGTTATCAAAAGCTTATTGATAAGCCATGCAAAGTGTTTGCTGCAATATTGCAAAATCCGCACTTTCTATTCCTATATTTCATATAATGGTGTCATCTGAAAACGGCATTACACTTGTCCCCATAACATTCGGTAGATTGCTGATGAACGGGGATGGAACATGGGGAAATGCACAGATCTTTGTGGTAACCGGCGTGCAACGGTAGTACATCCGGTGGAATAGTTTTGAAAAAGTCCAGGTAAATCAAATCATCTGCGTCCTCTTCGTTGGATACTCCCATTCATTCATTCATTCATTCCGGGTAAGAAATAAGTTGGTAGCAAAGGATGGCATTTGCGGGAATCGATGTTCATTTTGAGAAATAAAAGTCTAGTTTTCTAAGCGTTGCACAATCATGTCTTTTTATAACACTGGAAGCGGTAACCGGTTAGGTAGTTAGCTGGATCGCTGAGCTAGTCGCCTTTTAAACTGATTGGACAAACACCGTAGTCCAATATCCGTTGGAATAGGACGGCTGAATTTTGAGATATGGATAGGAATTCTGAAACGATGAGTGTTTGTGGTATGTATCGACTGCTTTGAAATTCTCGGTGATAAATTTAAAGGTGATCGGTGACTAGTCTCGAAGATGATACAACGGTAAGGAAACTGCAAGAAGACAATACTTGTCGCAGTATAATTTGTACACAGTGAATGCTCAGCAATATAGTCTGTTTCGTAGTGTTGACTGAGGCATTCCAAACACACTTTATTAATACCATTCTATGGTGTAGTCTACGAGGTAAGTTTAGATTTATGTGTACAACAGTTAAAGGCTTTACTTGAATCTCTGTCCCAGTTACTCCAAGTGACTTAGCTTATTTTTTCACTCTACACTAGATGCAGTGATCTGTCAGAAAGAGATAGTTACTACGGATGATCTTTGAGAGTTGTTTGCAATCCCCCAATTTTCAATAGTTGGGGATCAGACACTAGATTTCGTGACAAAGCCTGAGTAGATTTTTGAGATCGTCTGTAAAACAGTGGGTTACGTTCTTCGTCGCTATGGGGAGTCGACTGGGTGCAATGTGTCAGTTTTGAGGAATTTGCACTGCTCATCTTTCCTGCTGGGCTAAAAAAAGATCTGTTCACAATATTTACATTTCGGAGAAGTGTCCAACACAAATGTTCTTTTCAGACATTCCTTATCTATCCAAGCCAAAGTATGTCATCTGACTAGGGACATACTAGATAAAGACCATACGGAATCAAGAATATCAGCTAAATAGCGAGTTCGTGTCACATCAGTATTATCTCACAAAAGACCATTTTTTATAAAAGCAACTTTATCTTGGACAATCTGCTAAAGAAACCTTGGATAATCGGTCAGACGTTGTTGATGTGTTGTAGGCTCTCAGTAGGTAAAAAGCCGTATCTATGCCAACCAGTTCATGGTTGGCCACCATCAGTTTTCGTGAAGAATGCTCCGGTACTTTGGTTCCAGGATTTTGCTATGTTGGTGAAGTTTTTATTCGTTTGGTTATTCTGGGATTCAGTAGGGGTCAGAGGAGTAGTTCTGGTGGTCCTCTTTTCTCTCCTTATGCTTTAACTACAAAATGGTGATGGCCGTCTCTGGAGCACTAATGGTAACTTTCATTATCCGTGGACCGTTACCATGGAGGTTTAGTGTGTTGTTTGCTTTCAACCATGTGATTCTTGGAAACTGCCGAAAGTTTGAGTCTTTAACAATAAGTTTAAGGAAAAACTCATTTTATTCCCCTCTATTTTAGCTTGATCCTTCATTGGCACAAATTAATTTTAAATCATTTTCAGTTTTTTGAATTTGATTTTATTAAATGACTTTGGATGATAATTGAATCGTTTGTTCCAAAAACATCTCCGTCACTTTCATTCCGCGGAAACCGGTTGTACTTGTTGTTTATTTCACAGTTGGCATGGTCGATTTGTGGCGTGTTGTGGACACATTTCGAGATTTTGGTCTGCATCAAATCACCGAGAACAATGCCACTCTGGACTATGCCAGTACTGGCCGCCTCCTTTCTCGCATCTACTCACATCTGAACGGTGCACCGGATCCGAACTCGGGTAAACCGCCCAGAAATTTAGACATGGCCTCTGTACACATGGCTGTGGAACTGTTACTGGGTTGGTTGGCNTTTGTGCAACCGGACGTCTGACAGTTACGGGGCTGAAAATCGCACTGTCTGTTCTCACAAACGCCAAACCGGCGGAAAAGTTTCGATGTAAGTTGTGAGCACATATTATGTTGCATAACTCGCATTTGAATGTGCTTTCGTGTATTCATTCATATTTGCTATATGCTGTTTGAATTAAACCAGAATAGAATCTGTGTACCTTCTGTGCTCCTTCGATCGGAACCTGTAAACTGCCAGTCAGTACGGTTAATATAAAAAAAATGTAACGTGCACAGACACCAACCGCGGATAACTGAAAAACCACTGCGCACGGTGTGTGTGAAATCTAACTGAAAATGTGATTTAAAATGAGGCCTGTTTGTTTCTACGTGTTTGTCACGGTAAATTCACTCCACCCAAATTGGGGTTATTTGTCGATTGAACACAAACCACTAAAGCAATATTTAGTGCCGGACGGAATGACAGCTATCAAACATATGCGTATGCAAAGTTGATTCCATTTGATCGTCGGTCATTTTTATCCAACTGAGTAAGTTGGATCGCATAATCTGAAGGACAAATAATTCGTTCGACTTCCGTCACGTGGGATAAACCCATACGATCTGACGGAAACAATTTAGCACGGATGTACTAAAATTTGCATAGTTTACGGATGATTTAAATCAAGGCACATAGTAGAGAAATAAGTAATCTGAAGCACCTGCCTCCCAGATCCAGTGGATTAGTTACTTGCAAACACCCCGTTGGAAACAAATTACTGATGTTACGCATCGATTAGGAAACCATTAACCAGATGTTTAGCTGTTCCCAGTGGTCGAAGGACCGGATCACAATGTGATGACTCTTGCATCTGACCAATAGGGTTTTGCTAAGCCACTCGAAGATGTATTCGTCTATCAACTGATACCTTAAGGAGAGTGATTAAATGAATACATTTTATTTTATACGATTGATCAAATGGACTTAAAAAAGCTGTTCAAGAAGATGGGTGTGTAAAATATGCAACACCAAAGCAAATCACATGAATCAATGAAGTAATTTTAGAGTATACAACTTTCCGAAACCTCATCATTGTGATAATTTTACCACAGTGCGTGTGGTATTCCCGTGAGGAAACCCACGTGACCTATATAGCTGTCCGAATCTGATAAGGGAATACAGCTGATTTCTATCAGAATAGTCCGACAAATAAAAGCCAGCACGAACGCGTGATTGTGCCGCAGTTGTCAGTCTCACAATCACTCTGATTCTGTGCCATCAATCGTGGAGTATTTTCGTATGCCG